>VUQR01019067.1:15237-28380 GCA_015108515.1 Hemichromis elongatus | reverse complement strand
CAGGGCTGCTATCCAGGTCTCCTGTTGGGGCTCGGGTCTGGTTGACTTCCTAAATCCTTCCCTCCCTGCATGGGGCTTGGGTAAGAAGAGAGAGCAAGACCAGTGAAGTGCTATAGTTCAGGCTCACAGCTTGTTGGCTTTCCCTCCTTTGTTCTTTCCCTTTCTTTTCTTTCTTTCAATCCATTTATCCATCCATTCTCTTCCCCTTATGCTTATAAGGTCACGGCGGGCCTGGAACCTATCCCAGCTACAATAAGGCGAGAGGCGAGCTACACCCTGGACAGGTTGTCAATCTGACGCAGGGTTAACACAGAGACAGAAAACCACTCACTCCAATTAACCAAACCCTCTTCTTCTTTTCTTTTTTGCCATTCATCTTTTTCTCCTCAACTATTTTGAAAAAATTAATGAAAACCCCAAACTAGCTACAACTATTTAAATTTGAGCTGTTCAGCTTCACAACTTTCTATTTATTTACTTCTTTACATTTTTCCACCCTATGATAATTGTATTATTTTTTACAATTTTGAACTGCGAGAGAAAACAGAATAACTAAAGATACAGAAATAATAAATGGTTTGTTTCCCATCGTTTTAATGAATTCCTTTATGTATGAAGCTAGACAGAAGGAATGGATAGTTCAACTTGGTATTAATAAAAAGGGGGAACAGCCTTGAATATAGTCTCATGAAGCTTGTCTGAAATACTTGTCTGCCTACACCAAACACTAATTTACACATCGGGTGGTGTTTAATTTGCACGGAAGCACAGATAGGAGGGGAGCTGGAAATTGTCCATACACACAGGAGCAAACTGTTGGAGGACACATAACCTTTTCCTCTATATTTAATTAATGATAATAGAAAGGATTGGTCCCCTATTCAAAGACATTACAAAAAGCCATGAAATTATGTTCCTATTTTTTGTTTTCAGATATATATTTCTTCATTTTGTGTCCCAGCACCCAAACTAGTGCTGAGGAAAAATTAACCTCCACCAGAAGTTAACAGTAACCTACCTATAAGCTATGAATCCCTACGGACTGGCAGGCGCTGGAGAGGTAAAACCGGTGCTGTAGTTGTACAATAAAATATTTGCTATTGTACAATAAAGCTATTCTACCACAACCATACCGATTCATTCCAGAGTTGTCAAATAGTTCCTTGTGAATGCCAAATGTCCGTCCCCTTAATTAGACAGTTTTATCAAAGTTTAACAGCATCACCTGCTTCCAGTCTTAATATTAAACTTCAGTTTGTACTGTGTATCGCTGCATGCAGTTTTAATGACAATCAAATACTCGAGTGTAGGACGCCAGGGGTCAAAGAATATTTAAATCTGAGTTTGGGAGTTTAATATATTTTATAATTAATTTTTCATGTCATGCAGCCCTGTGGAGCTGAGGCTGTGGAGATACCCAAAATCATTATAACGTATCTTCACGCCATGGTCCATCCTGCACTCTAACCCTACACATTCCCTTGTTTTTCCCCTTACTAATGGTACTTGAAGTATCACGTCAAAGACAGAATCTATTGGCTAAATTCAGTCAGTTGTTTTTCTGTCTTTTGCTTCCACTCATCCTTCATTCTTTTGTTTTCTTCCTGAGTTCATCAGGCTAAAATCGGACTGCATGACCTTTGCTTAAAAATATTTTGTTACACCATCACACTGCCACACAGGGAACCCACTCACTCAGCTAAGCCACAGTTCAGTCCTGCAGAAATTAGAAAAAAAATCCACGCAAATATAAAGACTGTTATTTTTGGGTCCTTATTAGTGTGGAGTCTTTTGTATGAGGTTGAGCCCTAGGGCACCTTGGTGCTCATTAATGTCCCATTGATGCCAAGTGCTGCAGGGCAGGGAGGTTCCGGCCGCTCAAGCCTCTTAAGGCTAATTTACAAGAGAAGCGGAAGCCTCTGGGTCATGACTGACTCATCAGAACCCCGTCTACACCTTAAAAACTTCCTGCCCTGCAGTGCTTTGATTCCCCTGGGAGCACAGGGCTTGGAAAAGGTTCTGTGTAATTAAAAAGCTGAATGGAAAACACCTCTAGAGAATTAGTCATCGCAAAGTACACGTCTTCATCGTGGTCACACAAGTGAAAACTAATTTAGGAGTCAACGGAGATTTAAAAAGAGGATTGATTGATTGATCTTTTAAAGAATACTATGACGAGACTGAAGTTCTAAAAGCTTTCTGCAGCTGAAATTAAAGACTGCAAGAGACTGAATCAAAGTGGTGTATAATGTCGCTAAAGAGAAATAAATCCCAGCACTAAGTCAGTTTGTAGAGGAACATGAATAATTCATAATGACAGTCATGTATTTCCATATACTGCACAGCTCCAAAGATGAAGCCTTTTCTTCATCTTTTGCATTTACATTTGAAGCATTTCACTGACAGAGATTCATGGTCAGGGTGACTCTAATTGTACGAGTGAACCGTTTCAGCTGATAATGAACAGCTACCAAGATCACCTTTGAAGCCGGAGAACTACACGCAGCAGTGCTTATTGTTCTCTTAATACAAACAGATCATGAATAAAGTTTGCAACACCCAGTTTTTGAAACAATGTGAACAATGCAAGAAACAAGTAAAGCAGACGCTTCATTGCGTTTGTTTTAAAAATGTGTTACACAAAATGTTACCAGCCCATTGAAAGGCTACTATCAGGTTTCTTCACTGAAATAATTAAGCTTCAGACAGAGAGAAGTGCATCTCTATCTGTTTCTGATGTCATGTTAAATTACTGGTAATGTTATCACCGCCACTCATGGCTACCTCTGCAAACCAAGAAAATGTGAGAGACAGGTGGCCTCGATCCAAATAGCTTTGTTGCCACGGACTAAATCAAAGACAAACAAATGCATAAAGTTGGTGTTTGATCTCTGAATCTATTGCACTAACTCAAAGCTTTCTTCAGGGACTTTAAGTGACATGTTGTTGTTGCTGCTGCTTGCATCTCAGTCATGGACAGTATAAACAATGAAATGCAGCTTCCAGATCTGAAGAAGGCAAAGTGCCTTAATCCTGCATTACTTTTAAAGGTCAACAGGGGGCGATACCTGTGGTTGTGCACCCCGATCATCATTGAGCTTCATGCCAAGAAGGAGCACTACAAGTGCTGATGGAGACGTATAGAGGAGGTCAGAAGGAGTTACAGCTTTGTAGATCAAGAGAAAGCATATGACAGGGAGCCAAGGGAGGAACTGTGGTACTGGACAAGGATGTTGAATATGGAGCGTCCCAGACAAGAAGAAAAGAGGAAGTCCATATAGAAGGCTCATGGACGTGGTGAAGGAGGACACGCAGAGGGTTGGCGTGACAGGAGAGGATGCTGAGGATAGGGTGAGATGGAAGCAAATGAGTTAGTGTGGGGACACCCTAAAGGAAGCAGCTGAAGGAAGAAGAAGAAGCAGAAAGATATGAAGAAGTTGTAGTTTCGCTTTTGCTTATTGTATCTAATTTTTGGCAAACAACTTTTCTACCTTAGTTTAGCATAATTACATTTAGGTATTATTTAAAGTGAGCTGTTTTGATGTTTTTCTTATGTTATGCTGTTTGATGTAGTTAAGATTTTATTGAATTTAGGTAAAAAAAAATAAATTAAAAAAAGGACAACAGCTCTTTGGAAATGAGACCCAAAGACAGACCACCTTTGTTCCTGCTAAATCAACCCCCACTCCGTTGCCTGTTGTAATTAAGCCATAGAAGACAGCTCTTCACTGTTCATGTGGGAACTGAACACACAGGCTGTGCAGCTCATCTGCTGTATGAAGCCACTGCAGATCTCTATGATCTAAATACAGCCTCAGATAAAAGTTTCAGATTCTGTATGAAATTGTCTGATATTCATTTTATATAGTCCCATTATATAGTCCCCCCCCCCCAGCCCCACACACACACACATACTCACACACACACACACACAATCCATTTGCACACACTGAAATAAAAAACAACTTTACAGATTTATGTCTTTCAATATATCATAATAAAAATAATGTAGAGCCACTCTGGGAGCTGCTGAACGATCCAAACTAGGCTGAATAACTGATTCTCTATGTCAGGTTTGATATGTGCTGCTGGCATGCATGCACCAATACCTGATCAATACCTTATTAAGGTAAATCAGATGAACTGATGGTTGAAGTCAACAGGCACATGGGACAAATGCAGAATGCAGAGCAGATTTTGGAACAGCAACACAGAAAAGAAATCCAGTGGATAAAAGAGGAATGACCTTTACCTTTCCTCAGGTGTGCATCTAAAAGTGCACAATTTTAACAATATAGGTTAACAGATATGCCAATATACTGCTCTGCAGAAGCTCCCACAGGAAAATTCATGCCTTTAAAGATCGACTATTGCCTTCAAAAGCCTAGAATCCTAAAATTAGGAATTTACAAAAAAATTACATTTGCTTCATAAAAAACAAGAATTATTAAACTGTTCTGTCAATCAAATATTTAATGGACATTTTCTTTCACTATTGCACCTTGGGATATGTGTACAATATGAAAGATGTAGAATATTAACAGCCTTGTTTTCTAATATAAAAGTGCTTCTACAGAGAGAGAGACGCCATAACAGTTAAATCTGTACTGTCTCCAGCTAAGACCAGTCTCCCCCTAACCTTTAACCCTCTGATGCTTCACTAATGATCCTAATTCACCATTAGTATGACCAGAATACGTGACAAACCACCACACTTTACTCCCCTAAGAAGCTTTGGGCCTGCGGTTGGAAATCCTAATCTCACAGTTAAAGCATTACTGCTCTGTGATGAGAACCAAGCGCTGTGAGAGGAAAACAACAAGTGGCCTCCCCTTCCTCTCTCCGTGCACTCAATAAAATCCAAAGCTGCCCCATTTTCACCTGTTCCATTCAACTGGTCTTTTGTGTGAGCATAACTGTGTCAACACTGGCCTTCCCAGAGGTCAGAGAGGGCAGTTTCTTAATGCGAGGTGGATGTTTGAAAGCCCCAGGCTGGAATCTGTGGTGCACAGCTGAAACGTGCCAAAAGAACAGAGAGACAAGTCCTCCTCAGCCCAGCCTTCTGCGAGAAAATCTGTTGATATAAGCATCTAAGCTATAAGCTAATTCCATGTATGAGTTTTACTAATGATATTTGTCTCTCTAATTTTCCTGCTTACTCTAGACTTGTGCACTTATCCCAAATCAGAGCATCAGTGTGTTTAAAAGCCTTGTGCAAGTCCTCTACTATTAATGAGGATAAACCTTATTAAGTGGAACTCCAGCAGGGCAGAGCTTCAACATTGCTTTGCAAACAGTATAACATGATTGGAGAAAAAAAACGATCTGACAGGGAAGTTACAAAAAAACTGACAATTCAGCACTCGGAGGACAAAAAACAACAACAAAAGAACAGGTATAAACAGTCAGTTTATAATAATGTATTCTCTAGAGGCTAAGAGGGTAATGGATGAAATTATACTAAAAGAAATGGTTTCTCACATAATTTTTGCTACATTTTAGGAACATAATATTTGAAAATGTTTCCTAAAGTCGCTCTGGAGAAATAAAAACACAAGAATAATATTAGGTATCTGTGCTTGTGGCCATAAAAGGTTGAATGCCGCTGATAATAACTCTTGTAATGATAAACTCTTGAAATGCAGATACAGTGGTGAGTTGTTTCTCTTTAACAATCCATTTGAGACTCATAAAAACTGTTATGGCATAAAAAGATATGAAAAGCCAGAGCAAGAAGCATGATACACCAGAGAGAGAGACGGTTTACATTGGTTTGATATAACTGTTGAAATTGCACTGATATTGAACTCCTTCCTTCTATTGAGAAATTGAGTCCCCAAGTGCATATTCAAATCATGTTTTTAGACGCTCCCAGGCTGTCGTGCGGTTCAGTAATAAAACTGTCACTTGAGAATCATCTCGTTCAAATTTAAAAGCCTGACCAAAGTGCTTTTGATTTGTTAACTGTGACATCAGCCATGCATAAGTAAAGTCTCGCTTCCACATTGTGGCCTTCGTCATCTTGTTTTTGGAGCCAGGAGTCACGTCAATAGAGCAGATGGTGGATCGCTGCAGCCATTAGAACGATGTACGTCTATTGAGCACCTTTATAAAAGCAGAAGATTTGGCAGTTTGCTTGTCTTGAGCATCCTCCTAAGAGTAAATGTCCCAGCAAAAGGGACCCCAAGGTCAAGACAAGCTTCAAAGCAGCCAAAAAAAGCCAAGAGCTTCATCTCAGATTCTACAGGCTTCAGTTACCATGTTAAAGGTTAAAGTTCATGACAGTACAACTAGAAAAAGACAAAACACTTATTGCTCATTTGGAGGATTACCCAGAAAAGTCCACCATGAGCTCCTCTGTATAGAAAAGGATTCTAGAGAAGAACATGAGCCCAAAGCTTTGGCCAACCTGGGTCATACAATGGGAAATTGATCCCAAGTAAAGAAACAAAAGGGCTAAAAAAAAATCCAGATCTTGTAAAGTCCAGACCCCCTACCTAACTGAAATGATCTGTTGGATTCTTAGGACAGCTGTGAATAAATCAAAGTTTACAACTCTGACAGAGTCACACTGCAAATGATTATTTCAACTTATTGCTCCTAAATGTGGTTCGACATGGAAACGCCTCACAAACACTGATTGTTTTCGCTTGGTGAATTCATGCACCAAAATCACCTGAAACTCATTACCTCTTAGCACAGTTCACCACACAGGAAGTCACATTATAATTCACATCACTATGTTAAAAATGCTCCAAACTGCAACAAAACCCCCAAGCACAGTCAGTCACAAGTGAGCGCAATGACTCAAACTATAACGCTAACAAGAAGCCTGTGTCAGCATCCACCGACCTCTCCAGGTGGTCTTTGTAGCAGACCATGAACACGATTATTTCTGCGGTAAAGTTGAACATTTTACCACAGGAGTCTCCAGTGGCTGCTAGAGGAACTGCAGCTTTTGTCACTTTTGTGATGGTTTAATTTTTTTTCCAGCCCTGGAAGTTGCTGCTTGATTTTAGGCAAAACACTTCTATTTTCTCAGACTTAAATATTCAGATGGATCCTACAGCCTGACCAAACAGCAAGTGAAAACTGAAACCAAAGAGAAAATAAAATGATGAAAAAGAGACTTGCTCAACCCCCCCTCTTACCTTGTTAAGAGTACAAACCTCTTATTTGCATTCAGTAATGTTGAAGAAACCACAAACAATTACTCCCCGCTGAGCATTCTAGGGGGGTAGCTTTTAAACAGATGTGTTTTGGGAGATTTGCAGTATTTTTTTAATCTGATAAAACATCTAAATGGTGTATTTTCTAAATTTAATTTGATCAGCTTTGGAAATGCATCCAGCATGTTCAACTATTGTTTGGGATAAGTAGGATCCACAATGTTTTTCCAATTTCTGCTTTTCAGCAAAATGATCTGAAACGGTAATTTGCACTTCCAGTGTTTTCCTATGTGCACTGTGAAAGTTAAGTCAACTAAAAAATAAAGAAGCAAAATTTACACTCTCAAAAAATAGACTAAATTCATGCCCAGCCTTTAAATTCATGTAAAACATCACCTCAGAACTAACAAGCTCTTCACCAGCTCTACAAAATCACTTCAAAGTTCCAAACATGCTTCTCTGCAGCAAAGACCGATGTATACAAGTGAAGGCTCAGAATAGGCTGTTGCTGACAGAAATGAAGCCATGTAAGTGGCTTTTTTCATCCACTGCTTTAGATATAATGATCTCCATGCGAAGCTCTTATTTCTCCTATTCATAGGCAGCAACCAAAGTCCACACGAGGACACCGGTGCTACTCTGCAGGCTCTTCATTAATACCTGAAGCAGCCTGTACAAGCCCTCTCACACAGACAATTATCAGCTGGATCAATATCTCTCAAACATTGACTGCTGCTCTTCTAACCACACATCAAACTCACTGTTTCAAGTCAGTGTGGCCTACTTGCCCTTGGAGCACCACCATCTCCCCCTGTACCTCTAAATATGCTCCTACCTCCCTTCAACAGAGGTAGCTCTTTCCAACCATTGTTACAGAAGTCATCTCCTGAGCTCTCTGGGGTACTGCAGACCTGTATTCCTCACCCTTGCATGCCAAAGAGATGAATGGCTCAGTCAACTAATGACAGATAATGAGAAGCCCAACCTTTACTCATTTCCCGGGCTTGTTTTTTTTTTTTACTGCCATTCCTTTACAAATTACAGTGGAGTCGACCTGAGCGGCGCACTGGTCCAGATGTTGCGCTGCAGCGTCGACACCTGACATTATGTCAGTGCTGCTCTGCTGCAGCACTCTGCACACTAATTGCAGCACTGAGAGCCAAAGTAGCTGTTTGCTGAGCAGCTCTCCTGCTAAGAAATATGTGAAGGTGCAGACTTAATTGCTTCTCAGTACATGACCTATGCTGTTTAGAGACCAGATGATTGTCTTTTTAAACTTTGATGATTAGAGTTGGAGTGAAGGAGGTAAATTACCGTTCCTGGTTTTGTAGAGTTTCCACTCATTGTTAAGCTGCCTTGTTAAAAACTTTTGGTTCATTCCCAAAGCTCTAATTTTCTGACACTGTCCACTAGCTGTTCAGCACCAAGCAACACCCAGACATAGTTTGATGAGCTGGTGAACACAGTGGAGTCGGCTCTTTCTGTCTGGAGACCAAAAAGATCTAAAGTTCAGTTCAGAGAGAGTAAATTTGGGCTTTCTATTATCAGGTGGCTACCGGAGACTGAAAAAAAAACAGATCCTGCCAAGGTGGACTATGATTTTGAAGTATTGACAAAGTTATGCAAACATAGATTTCAGTTCAGCTCCTCCTTATAATGTTTGGTCCATGCCATTAGGCCCGGAAACCACAAATCTCTAAGGAAAAATGTGTATTTCCCAACCATTTGGCAAGTGTTTGCTGGAGGCTGGAGGTTGCTAATTGAAATCGGTGACAAAGGGGCTGCTTTTTCTAACAACTTCCTTGTGAGTGGTTTAGTCACTAGCAGATTGTTATGAATTCCTGTAGTTTGCATCAAAGACACCAACCTAACAGCAACACTAAGCACCTTGAAATAAAAAGTTGTGCCTTTTGAAGCATATTGGTTACATCAATAAGGCATAAGTTTTACACTGAAAGTGAACATTCTTTTTCCCATTTTCCGTCGCACTTTTCACAGTTTCACAACCTCTTAAAAAGTAGTTGGCAAGTGTCTGCAGACAAGTAGGCAGCTAGGCAAACTATGGGTGACTGCAGCAATCTGCTTGCAACTAAAGCAATCATAAAACCACTCACCAACCTCTCCGGGAATTTTCATTTTTCCCTCACAACTACTGTAGTAGTTTCCAGGCGATTGCCAATCTGCCTCCAAGTCTTTGTGACTAAGATGTTAGTGATATGTACTTTAAGTACTAATACAATTTATTTAGGTGGGTTATGTACACATTCATTGACTTCACAGCTGTCAAAAATTAGCGACTATAACATTTTTATACCAGGCTGTAAACACATTTATTTCCTCTCTTTAAGTTGGACATTTTGATATGGGAGTCTGCAGGGGCTGCCCCACACGTAGAGCCCCAGTGGCCCTTAGAGGTACTACAGTTTTTGGCACCACAAGTTTATGAGTGGGGTAATGCTGCTTTGTATCTGCTGGATGTATAAAAAACACTGAAATGTGATTGTAGTACCAAGTATCAGCATTAGCATCACACAGCACCTGACACAACTCATGACAAATTCTGTACAGCAGCCTGTGTTTTGCCAGTATTTCTGAATGACAGAATGGTCTTTCGACACTTCTAAATAAATTGTAATTCCGCTGATCTGTCTGAACCATTGCAAGCAGCCAAAAATGTGGCGGCAACAGAAAGGATCTGGTTTTTTGCCCTTGTTCTGAGAAACACCTGACTCAATTGCAAAAGCTCTGCCTGAGTGAAATAGTTCAGGGCAAAATAACCATTTTCTGCCATTGCTGATATAAAGCTTGTGGTCCTCTTTGAATAAAATATGTTTTAATACCCAACCAAAGCTGCAATAAATAAATAAATATATAAAATGGGAAAAAGTAAATCAATTTCCTGACATGACAAAACAGGCTCAGAGCGCCTGTTGATGAAGATAATGATTTGTATCAGTACGCTGCCTGCTGCCTATCATCTATCATTTTTTCTGCATTGTCTGAACTAACAGAGAAGCTCGGCAGCTCTGGACTTCTGCCAACACAGACCTGAGCCAAAAGACAGACGGCACAAAGAACAAGGACATTCCTCGCAACAAAGAGCTGGTCGTTGAGAAGGAGGGGGCTGATGGGTGAGAAATAAAACTTGATGATGAGTGGCTGGTCCCGGCCCATTTTCTTTCAACAAACTATCAAATTATGGCCAAGAAGAAACTCAAGTAGTGGGAGGAGCACTGCTTAAAGCCTCTGCAGCCACCCCATTATGGCTTTGCGAAACATGTCCATGTCTAATTCATACTGCATGTGTCTACATGTTAGCAAACCACAGGATGCATTTTTCAGGTTAAAAGGGCTAGTGTGGGAATGTATGACTCATGACTGCAAGAAGATGTGCTCTTAACTCCGTTACTTACAGGAGAAATATCCCTTTCAGATCTCCACAAAGGACACAGAACACAAAACCCCTTCTGTTTATATCTTTGGGTTGCCCGAGGTATGATCAAGAATCGGTGCCACTCTGCCCATAAAAAGCAACAACATACCAGGTTTAAGTTTCTTTTCCTCTTCAAGGGCATCGCTTTGGGCAGTGCTGCACTGCTCCAGAGCTCCTGCTATGCTCAGATAGCTCTGCCAAGTATGCAGGATCCCCTCTGTTGGTTCTAAACAGTCACTTTTCAACTTTCTTTTGGGGATGACATTGCAAAGAGCTCCAAGCATGTGGCCAAAATCTGGTTGTTTATATTAAACATTCTCATTCAGGATGTCTTAGCCAGCTGATGTACTTTGATGTCATTTCTGCTTGTGGGGCTAACCCACTTTTAGAACCTGCTGTTTGCATTATGGCCAAAGTAGATGCACGGTGCATCTAACCTGGCATGTCAGTGATAGCTGGAAAAGAAGATTTCTGCAAAAAACTTTGAATAACATCTCAGTGATCTTTTTGTTTCTTGTTTTTACTTCTATTCCTGTTTCACCACTAAAGCAATGATTTGTTTTGTTTAGTTTTTTTTTTTCTGACTGACTTCCATCCTAAAAGTCAGGTTGGCAGCAGCCTAAGCGGGCCACTGCAGACCTCCTTCTCCCCACCAACACTTTCCAGTTGCCCCTGGAAGCTCCTAAACTGTTCCCAGGAGATGTATAATCTATCCCTTAGGTTCTTGGTCTACCCAAGTGGTTCCTCCTAGTCTACAGTGCCCAGCCTGGAAGTGCAAAATCAGGTCCTCCTCCTGGAAGAGGAACTCGCAGACAAGCTTTTACAGTCAGTCCTGAGATACAATTTCAGCAGGCATTAGAATCAGGTGTGGAAGTGGGGGTGTGAGGTGGGTGTGTTGACTCTCAGACTTATTTTGTTTTTCTTTTCCTTTTGTGTCCCTTGTGTCATTATGTTTGTTCTAGAGTCTGTTCTTCAGTTCACTTCCTGCTGTATTCTGAAAGTAAGTTCTCTTAGTTTTTGTTCTATTCTCTTACTTCCCTTCTTTATTTTCCCATCCCTTGTTATTTTCTTTATATTCACCTGTGCCTTGTCATCCACCTCACTGACATGTGTATACAGTCTGTGTATTCTCCCTCAGATTCTTGTCTCATCTTCCTCCATGTTTAATGGCTTTTAATGTGTTCATTTTATATATTATCAAAATGGCATTAAAGTTATTATATATATTAGTAAGTGTTATTAGTCTCTTGTTGTTAGAGCAGAAATAAAGTTCTAAACAATTTATGTTCTGCCTTCAAAAGCTTGCCTTGGGAAAGTCCAGAAGAGAAGGGTGAGTGGACGAGTGAAAAGCAAAGGGACAGGAGGTGTAGATGAGGAGGAGGACAGGGGATTGTTTGGCATTGTTGTAGCTCTGTTTACGTTCTAGATTAATGACTGTTCGCCCTCTGTGCCAGGGAGGGTAGGTATGAGGTGGCGGGAAGGGAGCTGCAAGACTCTGTTTACTTTCCAAACTGTCGTTGGCTGAGACTCAAGGGTCTGCTGGGGCCTAACATTGAGCAGGAGACACGGCAAGCACCAAGCTATTTCCAGTGGACAAGATAAAGGATGTCCATGTCGCTGCGCTGACGTGGGAGGTGTGGGGCGCCGGCTAGCAGTAATTGCCTGCTATTATTGTCCCTCCGGGCTTATTGGTGGCATTTTAACCCTGTGGAGACACGAATAGTGCATCCTCCTCCGATTTTTTCACTCATACTCTAGTATCCCTCTTTCAAGTTCACAGCAGCTTTCCCATAAATAACGCACCATATAATCTGCATCACCGCTCATGTAAAGCGTGGGCATTTAACTGACAGCTTTTTAGAAAACTAAACTATTGTTAAAGGGCTTCCTTACTTTATGATGCAACAGAGGGAGACCCAGTAAAACTTAGAAGATGCCAATTAAGAAGGAAAAATGCGTTTCACATGAATGCGTGGAAATTTTGAGGAGGTAACTATCGCATCCTGTCAACATGCGAAGCCATCTGTCACTCTCGCAGAGATTGTTTAAAATTTTACTTTTGAGGTTTTCACCCAGTCACATGTGAGTTCAGTGCTTCATGATGTCTGTGCGTGTGCTCTCTGATGTAACCACGCTGCTTTAAACTCCAGCACTTTATCAGCACTTTGGAAAAGTCATGTTATTGTTAACAAGGGAAACACACCAGCCATCAGAAAGAGTCATTTTTGCAGTCTGTTCACCGTCACCTTCATCTCAGCATGAAGCAGCGACAAAGTGGTTTCCAAAGTGAGCAACAGGGACTCAGGAGCCATTCGAGCACTTTTAAAGTCTCCGGGGAAAAGTCTGCGAAAATATTTAGTTTCATCCTTCATTACGTCTGACATTTATTTAAATAAAAAGAGCATTCATGAACCATTACCTGCTATTTTGTGTGTGTGTGTGTGTGTGTGTGTGTGTGTGTGTGTGTGTGTGTGTGTGTGTGTGTGTGTGTGTGTGGGGGGGGTGTGTGTGGGGGTGTGTGTGTGTGTGTGTGGGGGTGGG
>VUQR01019067.1:0-15217 GCA_015108515.1 Hemichromis elongatus | reverse complement strand
TGAAAGGCGATCTTCGAGGAGGCTTATGGTGTGTGTGTGTGGTGTGTGTGTGTGTGTGTGTGTGTGTGTAGGGGGTGTGTGTGTGGGGGTGTGTGTGTGTGTGTGTGAAATTGGACAATAAGTCAAGCATTTTTCCATAAACAATCTTTGCTAACAGCAGCTCCCCTGGAATCTTCTATTTAAAAAACAAAGAATAAGTTGATTTAACATAAATTATAATAACTCGGCTAAATGAAGCATATTACAGAGATATGGGGAAGAGGGTTTAAAAAGAGATTCAGGAAAAATATAGAAGCTTTTTTTTCAGCAATAACGCAAATATTTAACCAGTCAAATCATATGGCAGCAACTCAATAAATTTAGGCATTTAGACATTGTTTGAATTTCAAATCAAGCCTCAGAAGGTAATTTAAATGTTTGGGGAATTTTTGTTGATGCCAGTTGGCCTAGTCCTAGTTTTTCATGCATTGCTGATTGGATTACTTGGACCTTTCAACACAACCAGAGTATGTTTTACAGAGAGTGGTCAAAAAAAAAAGAAAATAGTGGGCGGAAGTTATCTGGGTGAAAATCCCTTGTTAATGGCAAAGGTCAAATGAGATTGGCCTCATTGCTTCCAGCTGAAAAGAACAACAAGAGCAACAGCAACTCATATAATTACTTATTATGACCAAGGTTTGCTGTAAAACATCTCTGAACACTAAACACATTAAACAAATGGAAGCAAATGGGATACAACCCAATTTACACAGCCTCATCAAAACTGAATAATAGAAGTTTTGTTGGTCTGACGAGTCGGATGGTTTGGTCAGAATTCAGTGTAAATGACATTAAAGTATTTTTCCATTCTGCTTTGTATCAACGTGGAAGCTGGTGGTGATATAATGTGTGGGGAATATCTCCTTGGCATACTTGATCCCCTCTGTTTTCTGTTCCCTACAGTGTAGATGTTTTATGAGATGTCCTCTACACTAACAGTATACTGCCTATGTTGTCTTTATACTAGGCAGAAAATCCATCACAGTACAGCAAACTAACCTGTTTGTCCTGCACTAACCTGCAGAGTATTTTTATGAAATATTTAAAAAAAATAGTCTACCTCAGTTTGATTTACAGCAGGTTTTCCAATATGAAAAAACACATCCACACATGAACACACCCAATATCTAATTTAAAAACATGATGACTTACACATAAGATTCAAATTTCCAGTTTATCAAATACCAATGAGAAGTACTTACCTTTAAACATAACCTCTCCTGTCTTATCTTTCTCCATCTCTGCAGGAAGTTAAACGTCTTTTCTCTCCCTTTGAAAAACAGCAGCTGGACCTTTAGCTAGCAACACTGTCCGACAAACTGCACACAGTTTGTGTGTGCGGATGTTTGTTGAGCTGATAGAAATGTCGTATTTGAGATTACCAGCCATTTAAAACATTATTCCCTTTGTGCTCCCCCCTCGCCTTCTTTTTTGTGAGGCTAGCTAAATGCTACTGGACGTTAGGACATTTTGCCTCATGGATCTCTCTTTATGATCATTACACAAATAGGATTGCTTTTCGTGTGTTAATGTTTAGGCTCAATTAAGTTTAATGTTTAAAAGCCCACAGTAACCTAAAATAATAACTCCCATTAAATACCTTGAACGAAAGTAAATAGCCTGTTTTGAAAATGTAAGAAGGTGAAAAGTACAGATTCTTAAAAGGTGTAGTGAGTTGCCAGAAAAATAACTACTCAAATAAAGTGCCGATACCTGAAAATTCTAATCTTGTTCAAAGAAGTATTTGTAATGTGTTACTTCCCACCTACATCCCTGAGTCAAAAGCTCAGGCTCAGTCTGGTCTTAATGCTTGATTTGAGACCATTTTTTCTACCCTTTGCTCTGTATGATGTCATATAGGGGCGATGTTACAAATTTGGTCATCTTAGGCACACACTTTTAAATATAAGGACCCAAAACACAGACACTGCTTTATTCTGGAGAGTGACATGCAAAAAAAGGCGAGGGAGGTGAGAGACAAAACTCAGAAAACCTAAACTGGGACAACTAAGGCTACGTTCACACTGCAGGTCTTAATGCTCAATTCCGATTTTTTGATCAAATTCGATTTTTTTCTGTGTGGTTGTTCACACTACAAATGAAATGTGACAGCAAACACGCTCTAGTGTGAACGTTCACGGCCCTCAAAGCGGCCCGCATGCGCAAAAGAAGACGTTACACACAACGCGCTCTGTTTACGGAAGTAAAAATGTCGAACACAGCCCGGTTACAATACAACCCTAAAACTTTAGCTTGAATAGAATTGTCTCCCCGTGTGCTAACCAAGTCCAAAACTTGAGCTTCTGTCCATTGACTCGCTCCATCTCCAGTTTCCGCCGCCATGCTTTCTTGTTTGTCTTCTCCGGCGCTGATAATCGCCGTCTGTCTTGTGTCAGTGACGTAAAAGACGGATTTAATGCGACACGACCGTTCAAACAGCTGTGGCTTTCTAAAACATCGGATATGTATCGGATTCAGTACCACATACCAAAGTGACCCAGATCGGATTTGAAAATATCAGATTTGTGCTGTTCACGCTGTCATACCATGATCGGATATGGGTCGCATAGGGGCAAAAAAGTCGGATTTGATGCGCTTTCGCCTGCAGTGTGAACGTAGCCAAATAAAACACAACTGAAACCACAGGAAGACAAGGAGGGAGAAACTCAGGGAGGTAACACAGACAGACCAGTAACAAATACGAGAAAGCACACACTATAAATACACAGTGGAAACATGGTAACGGAACACAGGAGAGATACACAGCTGAACTAAATGAGTATGATGAGACACCAAGCTACATGCACTGACATAAGATGTGGACCTTCAAAGTAAAACAGGAAACAGGAGTAGAGTAGAAAAGGGAGCGAGGAAACACGAGGGAGAGCGCAAACATGACGTACTGGGGAAACATGGAAAACATAACAAAATAAGACACAAAGGGAAACACGGAGACCGTAACAAAATACAAAAAATACAAGAAAACTAAGAACGCTGGGTCAAAGAACTGTGAATCGTGCAAAGCAAAATAAAAGTGTTTCACTGGAGCTTTAAATTAGCATAATAGCAAGCAAGCAATTTATATAGCACTTTCAGAACAACACAGCTGAACACAAAGTGCTGTACACTTGGCATGCCAACATGAATAAGTGAAAAAAAAGATTTACCCAAAATAAATAAATATAGTATGTATAAGTATAAAATGATAATTAGTATTAAATTTTAAACAATAAAATGAGCACAATAGATTAAAATCAATAAAGTCAGGGTCATACAGTGTCATATGCCAAGGAGTAAAAATGGGTTTTGAGACGCGTTTTAAAAATGGACAATGAACCAAAACAAACCAAAGAATGCTCACATCAGAACAGAGCAGCAAATATAATACTTCAACAAGTGTGCATGAATGATGTAAATGTGAAGATCCCAAGCAGTTTTCTGTGTTGCTATCACTTATTGTTGCTGTTAGACTAAAAACAGTATGAAGAGCTTTTCTGATCTTTCCCTATAAAGGAAAAGCACTTCTCCTTTGGGCCTCTGTGGAGTAATTAATATTTCCGCTTGCAGTTTGAAACCTTCTTGATGCATCCAATCACCGAACCTTTATTTAAACCAGCTAGGACTTTGTTTGCACTAAATAGCAGACGCCCCACTGAGCAGCAGTATCACAGGGGTAGAAACCTCAATAGATCCCTCACAGCCCACCGGAGATAGAGTTGCCAGATGCCCAGCGGGTGTCGACAAGTAGGACAGCTGACTCAGCCGATGGCGTCACAGAGGAAATAGGGGTGAATAAAGGCACAATTTAAAAGTGGTTTCACACTCTTACATAAACATAACAGTGTAGCCTCAAACACATACGGTTTAATTGTGATTACATTATTTGACTCTGTTACTCTATCGCTGCTGTGGCACAGCAGGTTACCAAAAATCATCCCACATTTTGGTTCCAATACAAACATTATCATAACACTTTGTGGTTATCGTATTCAAACATGCACCTGTGACACAGATCACTAGTGTTTCATTCATTGTACTCAAAGAAGCACGAACAGCTACATGTTTACACTGCAAGCTCACCCAACAGCATGCAGACATCTTCTAGGTTCGAATGTCCCTTTTTTTTTTGCGATTGCAAAAATCTTTCACCGTTCACAGCGCAAAAAAATGTCAAGAGCCACATCACATCACTGGGGCAATGAAGCCGCTTAAACTAAATGTTTAACTGCATCATTTCTTTCTCTCACAGCAGGAGAATACAATAACTGTGGGGTTAAACATAGTGTCAACACTTGCTCTGACAGGAAATCAAATCAGGAGTATAGAGCAGTTCTTTGAGCTGGAGTCATACAGTATGTGGTTCATAAGTGTTCTTGTGCTGCATCTGAAGCTTGGAAGCACTGAAACTGATTCAAGGTCCCTCTTAACCAAGTTCCTTTGACAGGCAAAGCAAAGGTTGAGAAGCTTTCAGTCGTCATGTAAGATCGGCTTGTAATAAAACGAGTTGAGGCATGATCCTCTTCTAACTAAAGGGCAAAGACCACTCAAACAGACCTGAAAGTAAATGGTCAGTTAGACGGGTTAGAGAGGCGCCCGGTGTCTTTATCGAAACAGAAATGCAAAAGGTCAGTGGGTTACAAGCTGTCCACTGAATAATTGAGATGTTTCCTTCAGTCTGTTTGAAAAACAGCACTGGTTTTAGAAGACATGACAAAACGAAAACAAAGGGTACTCTGAAAGGACAAAGTGACTTCTGTGCTTAATGCATCCTCGAGGTAGCTCTAAAGTACAGATACTCAGAGAGTACGTCACTTCAAGTGGAGTTAAAGGTTTGTGTTGCTGAAATAGTCTGAAAGCAGGCTTTCAATCCATCATTTTTAGGTACGGCATTATTGTTCTCATGAACATATCAAAGTCACTGACAACTGGCTGTTTGAGGGTATTAAAAGTATTTTGCTCTTTGTCGTATATACATAATATATAATAGAAGGATTTTGTGTACAACTTTAATAACATTAAGCATTTATTGATTAAAAATTGAACTATTTTGACTGGTTGGTTTGTGTGAGACACTGTTAAATGAAATAGTGGAACAAACCCTTATTCAGAAAACCCAGAAAGCCATAACTCACTATGGAAACATGAGAGTGGTCTGTGTGATAGTTGCTGGGTGTTGTTGGGGCCCAAAGATGGTATTCCACTAAAAACCAAAGACTGCCACAGTCACCAGTAGTTTGCATTGGCGACACTGACTTGTCTCCAAACACTCTGGTGGAGAACATTTACCTTCATAGCAGAATGTTGTGCTTTTGGAAATGTGTTGGTCACAGCACTAAGGTACAATTTTTATTTTTCCAGGCAAACATTCTTTGTTTCCAGACAATGTTGGCAGAATAATCGTCATCTTCCATGCAAACTTACAGCACCACCATTGTGCAGTTGATTTCACCTACCAGCAGTCAGCAACCTCCAGCAATCACTCACCAACCAGTTGGGGAATATGCATTTTTTCCGGTGTTGCCAGAGATCAACCATCACTGACAGCGCCATTTTGGAAAAACACCTTGACAAAACTTTTCTTGTGGAACATCTTCTTCCATGGCATGACTCCATGAGAAGCTTTTGGTTCCAGTTTGTTTTTCTGAGTTTAGAGCTGTTTTATGAGCAGTTGAAACATTGTCTTAAAATAATTTTCCTGGATGTAGAAGAAAATTCAAAGTTGTTGAAACAAATGAACTTGGGCTCCTCTGATTTCTGCCACAAAAAACAAAAAAAACAATCTGTTCAAACTCTGGGTTATTTTAAAAACACTAATGAACTTTAGGATGTTATTTTATAACCTTTTACTGACTAAACGTTGCTGTGAACGTAGAGCTAGAGGTCAACAATATTGCAAGACCCTGCCTTAGACAGACAGAAGTTAATGGGACAAAATCCTGAATTCTAAAGGTCCAAAAATCTCCTGTTACTACTTACTATGCAATACAGGGTATTGCCTCTTAAAGCGTCTCACTGAATGAATAATGCTTTTTTAAAGCCAGCCAGTATGACCTGCTGAACTCAATAACATCAAACAAGGGGATGTGAAGAAAAAGTCAGCAAAAATCCAGATGAAACAATGCCAACTTTACTTGTCATCCATGAATAAACACACAAACACATTTTATTTGCAGCTTCAAGTAAGTGAAAAAGACAAATCGTTTCCGCGCCATTCCAGCAATCTTCATATTTCCTCATTTTTTTATGTCAGGCAGCCAGGAGACGAGATTTGTACACTGGTAGAGGGATCTGTAGAGTAATCCCGACATCCTGCGGGGTCAGACGGAGTGGGAACAGGCTTTGTTTTCTGCTGAGTGAAGCAGCAGCTTTCAGGTAAGGCGGAGAAATGAAGTCATCGTCGGGCTGAGCCAGGTCTGGCTTCCAACATGTTAGCCCGAGGCAAACATCCATCTCTACATGTCATCATCGGCTTTATCTACAGGGCCGCAATTCCACCGGGCTCCTTTTAGTAAAAGGTTAACAGTGCAGGGTAATGAGCACAGACTCACACATAATCTCGCTGTACTCATAAAATTCTCCTTGACAGACCGGGACACAATTAAACCACTTAGCTTTAAATCTCAGGAATATTTCGCTAAGGCTTTTCCTGTCATCCGTTCAGAGATTTATGCTTTTCATGTGCAAAAAGGCGTGAGCATGATAAGGACAGACATCTGATTATCTATTGATGTCAGGAAGAAGAGCTGATGCAGTCCATCTTATATTCTATCTACTCAGAAAAAGAAGTGTGACTGGTAAACACAGATTTGATTAACAAGCAGTGGGACGAGATTAGATAAAAAAAAAAATACTAATACACGACAAAATAGTCGCACTTCAGACTCAAAATCACTCTCATACACAGTGCAACAAAAATGAATCACAACAGGCTGCAAGGTAGCACCAGCTGTCAATTAAAAGCAGATGCTACAATTAGCCCTCTAACACTAAAAACAGCGCTTGATGTGAGAATTTCAGGTTTTCGAGATAATTTTACGTGACAGGAGCATGTGAATAATCACAGTGAATGGGTCAGACACAGATGGGTGACAAAACTACTGGTGCATACATTTTTATAGACAGTTTTTAAAACTGAAACATTTGAGGCATTATGCTCTTGGGGGCATTTTTCTAAATGGTCTGGGCCCACCTGTCCCCCCCTACAAGTAGTTTATGCCCACAATTGTCGTCCTTGCAAATGTCAGCACACGCCAAATTTACTCCACAACTGCTGGCTTGTTGCACACTTTGGTGTCGTTTCAGCTGAGCAACTGTGTGGTCTATTGCTTTCTTCTAACCCTGTTCCTGTTTATTTATTTTCTCTCTATTAAGGTTAAAAAAACATCAGTGCAAAGTTTCTGCTTTACAGAGTCACAATCACATCTTATATCCTACAGCTGATATCTATATGGATTATATATACATTTACGTCTTGTAACTCTGTCACTGTTCTTCTGAAGCGGGAGTTTAAAAGGACATTAAAAACGCAGTTCTAAGAACTTTGATAGCGCTTAGTTCACACAGTGTTGACACAAAAAGAAACCAAGTTTAACTCAAAGAGTTATAAAAGGTTCCTGTGGTTTGATCTTCGTGTTTTCAATTACTTTATTATGTCATTTATTATCCCTGTATTTACACTGTAAACAGAGAAATCCATCCATCTTTCCATTCCCTTTCTGGAGGCTGGAGCCTTTCCCAGCTGACATGTCTGGACAAGAGGCAGGGCAGACATTGGGCAGGTCACCAGTCTGTCGATGTGCTTAATATAAATCCATCAGAACAACAATTAGCAGTCTACACCTGAACCTGAAGTCCTTCCACACCAAGTATTCATATTAGACTCTTTACCTCCTGAACCTCTTTAACTCTTCACTCTAACTGAAGTCTGTTTGGTTTCACTCCACCTGCTTCATCAATAATCCATACGAGCACGGGGGAAAATGTGGTTGACCAGTGATTGACTTCCTAGTAGGAAAAATAGTTCCAATGAGCAGGGGAAGAGGAAGACATGAATCACTGACAGCAGATGATGATTTCTGCCTGAAAGCACAGAGTAGAGGATGGACCGCCGCGCCCAGATTACCATCATCACTGTCAGGAACCTTAAACTGAAGTTGCTATAGATTCACTGCCAGGCTTAATGGCACTTCAGCAGCAGTTGCTGAAGATGCAGAGAACACCAGTCACTAAAACCACTTAAAACTGCAAGGCGTCCTTGCTGTATCCCTTATTTGTATGTGAAAAAAAAAGCCAGTTAATAATTGCCATTTCTTTATACCGAGTCCTTAAAAAACCCTGAATATGAGGTCAGGCCTGACAAAACAACACCAAGACTTTAAAGCTTAATTTGTGTTTTTGATTAGCTTTTGGTTTATTTTTTTTTTTACAGATTTTACACATTTTGTCCTTCAGAAGACAAACAATGTAAGATTTCAATTTTATTTCATAGCACATCTCGACAAAGACCTCGCAGAATTAATGATTACTCATAATTAACTTTTTTAAACAGAATAAATAAATTTTTTTCTAAAATGTAATGAAAAAAAGATGCCTGCGACACTTTTTGCATCGCAAACAATAGTTTTTAAGTAGTTTGTAAGCAGTTGTCTGTCTGGATGTTCTCATTCTTCCAACCAGTATTCATGCACAGATACAGGAGGAAAAAGTAGGGATAAAGTTGAAAGAATGAGCCTTGTTTTGGGCTCTGCTGCATGTGTGAACACGGCCATCAGAGCCAGCAGGGACAAAAGCCTGGTTGAATTTAACTCTTCTCTGTCTAAACACTTGTAGCTCCGAGAGCCTGCGGGCACAGACGGAAAGAAAAGCAGAGCAAGAAAGACAAACTGAGGCATGTGGGGGGGGGGCTGCATGCTGGTATTTACAGATAAGAGGCACACTGGCGTGAATGGTGAGCTGGGAATTAAAAGCTCTGAATGAAGTGAGAGACAAAAGACCGACAACCTCCCAGACCTTCAGTGATGACACTGTCACAGCAAGCACCGGATGGCCCGGAGGGCCGCAGAGGTCAGGGGTGGGGGAGGGTTGAACATAAAGGGAAGAGGCTAGCTTGTTTGTTTGCCCATTAGCCCAGCAATTGGGTGTTTGCCAAAGGTTGTACCACTTCAGTGCAGTCCTCCATACCTCTGCATGTCTGCAGGGAACTGGTGGGGGAAAAAAAAGCTTAGTTCCATTTGAGGAAGCATAGCGAGCTCTCATGTAGGCCCAGTGGCAGCGCTGAGGCATGGGACGGCGTCAAGTAGAGGGTCTCAAACCAAGGTTTACAGCCTAGCGAGAGGCCTCTGTTACAATAAACATTGAACAATCAGTCCTTTTAGTCAGCTGAAGCCTTTTTCTAGTATATAAACCCAACTTTTTTTCCTTCAGTCATCCACATCAATCATCTTTAAAGGTAACATGCTCTATATTAGTAATGCTCTAAAGAAAACTGTCTCCTTGCCATCTCACAGCCAAGGCCTCGTCACACAGAGCTCTGAGAAAAAACAACAAAAACTACAATGTCATCCAGCTAAGCAACTACAGTGAAATTCAACATAATCCAACAACAAACTGCACTGGCCCACCAGTTACAGTTCCACACATCTCACTCGAGGGAGAGCTTCCACTGAGCTACAATACCTGTACCATTTCTATTACTCAAGCTGGACTTCCCCGATCTCACATCTTACCTGTACGTGCAGAGACATGTCTGGACTGACAAAGCCTCAGGGGGAAACACGACTGTTTTCCATCCTTACATAGCCTTCAGGCACAGACTGCGAGCTTTAAGCAGTCCTATAAGTTTACTACAGCCATGTGACACCAGTTTAATAAATTTTATTACTGCATTAAGTTTGATATATGTGCACCACAACAATGTATTCCTTCCACAGTTTCTTTCTACGTTACATCCTCTGTACAGACTCGATACAAACAACACAACACACAAAGGTTTCTACGAGCAGGAACTTGGCGTCTGTTCAAAGAATCATCAGATCAAACCACTTGCAAATAAAAGTTTGCCTACAGTAATCAGCTACCTCCCCCAGGCTCTGTCTTGGAAAGTAGCTAGCAGTAACAATAACAGTGTGCTTGGCTCTGACACGGACGCAACAACTCTCCACCTGCTGCAGGTTCTGGTTAAAGTGACCCTCCAGCTCACAGCAGCGCTTCAGAGCTGGACAACGACTGCTGTCGCCATGAGATTGCTTTATTCTTACAGTCAGATGCCAAAATGAGTAATCAAATATACCTAGGAGGGCTTGAATACACTTCAAGGAGGCACCCGGTGAAGCAGTGTAGGGAACAGCTCCTTATACAGCAAGACAATAAAACCATCATTAAAAATCCCGTATTACAAAGTGGTCCTTGCACATTTGCAGTTTGGCTTGTCCTGTATGTTATCTTGCTTTTTGCTGTCGTTGCTGTGCTTCCCTTGGAAATTAAAATAAAGACTAACCTTTAAAAGTCCTCCAAGAGTCAAAGTTGCCATTTACTGTCCTAGATGTTGCATTTTAGGATTTAAACAACTGTAACCTGTAGCGCCTCACTGAGAAACTCTAGAGTTGCCTTGAAACTTTAATGCCTCAACGTAATCCAAACTAATCTCAGTGATGGGCATATTGCTGTATATGGGTCTCCCCCTTGGAACAAAACAAATGGGAAACTGCTGCTCTGGCTCAAAAATATACGCAGGAATTCAAAATGCAAGAAGCAGTTTAGCTTTAAAAGCATCATGAAAAGAGCAGCCAGTGTAGGCACTTCACAGCCTCGGGCCACTTAATAATTCAGATGTGGTACAGCCACGAATGGCAAGTCCTCAGATAATCTATTTCTGTGTCCTGGGCCACAGGACTTCTGAAAAGCCCCTATTCTCCTGACATCAGTGCGGTCGGCGCTCATCTCATTATGTTCGGAACTTCACACATCACGGGAGCAGGGAAAACCTCTCAAAGGGATAAACAGCGAGGCGCAGTGTGTGCCGGGTTTTGAGCGAGGTTTAATTTGGATAAATCAGCATTCACAATCTAACAGAACTCCTCAGTAAGCCCGAGTAGGTAAAGAAAAACTCGCTGCAGTCGACACGAGGCTTTATCCACTCAACAGTGGCAGTGACCGAAAGTGCAGCACAGCATGTCCCAGACTGAACTTCATCTTTAATTCGTTTTTTTATGTGATGTTTATGCTGAGCACCGAACCCGAACAGATTGAGTCGTCATCAGTCTGCCGATGACCGAATGAACCGAGATAAATACTCTGAAAACCAAAAAGAAAGCCCGCCTGTTTAAAACAGAAAGACAATGCCAACATTACAATAAACTCCTGATGTTTTGCAGGAAAAACATGAATTACAATGCAGTGTTTTCGGGTTGAGCCATCAACAAGCTTTATAAAGTTAATGTTGACGCAAAATCAAATATAAAACATTTTTATGCAGCACAGTGCAAGCGCTGCATCTGTTATTCATGCCACTAGAAAATTACCTAACAGATGCCAAAAAAGCAGACATTTAATACTAGCTGTGTTTGTTTGTGACAAACGCTTGCTCGGGGGATGATCTGCATTTTTTCTTAAGGACAGTTCAAAAAACATACTTGTCGTAAATTGGTGTAAATATTCAAAATGCGCTGCAGTAACATACCGATCTTTGTGAATACAGGCGGATTGGAGGAAAGCTTTGTGCATTTTTACAGTACAAAACTGTTGTTTGTGCTTTTTTTGTATTTGGGTATTTCAGAGTTTCTAGTGTGATACAGAATAGCTTTAAGGATTAGCAAAGGAACCCACTCAAACAGCACAGCTTACCCTCAGTATGAATTAACAGTTATGAAAATACAATCGATTTTTTGTGTGTGTTCAAGCACATGAATTGTCAGACGCGTCACCTTGGCAGTCAAGAAGAAAAAGCTTGAAAAGATGTGCCAAAGGTTACATTTGAACCTAAACCGTTGTCATTTTCTAAACCCAACTAAGTCACTGTTAATGTCTAAACCTAACCAAGCAACATGCTTTTAATTTAAAAACATGGTACAAACTGTTGGGTCTTGGGTGTCAAAGGCAAAACGATTAGCTTGATGTTCAGACCTTCAACTTCTCAACGAGGATTTCTTTTGCCTTTTAAAAGTGGAAAATATGTTTTTTGTATAGATGGAAGCATCAGTGCACATGAGAGCAGACGGATGAAATGCTGTGTTCAGAGATACAAAATGATGTTGGGAAATTTGTGTTGAGGAACAAAAACAAAAGCGTGTAAACACAAATCAATAACTTAAAGGTGGAGAATAAAACTCATGTGTGACTGGATCAGTAACAATAAGTTAAAATGCAGAATATGACACCAGGGAAATACCAACAAAGGTGACGTTACAGAGATATTTTCTCTTTTCTCTAAGCTGCACTCAGGTGTTTATAATGTGAAAATTTTGGATTTTACAGATAATACTTGAGTTGCGTCAGATGACACACATGTAAGCAGATGTGGTAGGGACTATCATCGGTCAGGGAAAACAATGTGTGCTGCTCTTGCTGAACACGCCGGGTCCTGAATTAATGCCCTCATACCTAAAAATGAAAAAGCGATCCAAAGAGCCGACGTGCCATTTCACGTGATAAAGTTGGTAAAGTTTCCATCTCCAGACACAGTGTTCGTGACACAGTAGTTATCATTTGTCAACCCAACCGAGGAATTCTTCTGTGCTTGGAGGTGGAAAGTGTATAACCGACAGCCTAGTGATCTGATACATCTGAAGGAAGCAACAGATTCTGGTTGTAACAATGTCCCACCTGAAGGTGTGTGTGTAGTGTGACATTGTTGTGCTATACTTGGTGCTGTGTTCTAAGTTTATATATTTCTCTTTGCTTTCTGATGCATACAGTTTCACTGTTTTCTCATTTTATCGACAAGAAAATGCCAAGAAAACTAACCCTTTAGACATCTGAAAATTGACCTATTACACTTGTAATTATTTTCTATTATATATTTACTGTTTTTAAAAGTTTAGTTAAATTTGTGCAGGTCCTGTAAGCTAAAATCCTAAAATGTTTCAGACTGCCCCAAGTGCTCAATTTCCTGTGTTTTGTTCTCTTTTTTTGGATTTGTATGATGTCATCGATAGCAGATAATTATAATATGGTCATCTCACCTCACAAATAGCAGCTGGTCACAAGGAAGTTGGTGTTAATCAGAGAGGAGATAAAACAGCTTGGTCCCGAGAGCAGGTGAGCTGAAGGCCTGCACCAAGACCCAGTGTAAGATAAATGAGGATTATTTTGAATTGTGAATTATGCAAAGCTACTCTAGTAGAGCCCAAGAATAATAACATGAAGATAAAAATGACCATATTCAGTTCACTTCAAATCAACTTGGGTTTTCCTGTGAACAAAGATGCCCATAAACCTCTTAGGTGGCAAAAATACTACAATATTCATTCAGTTTAGGTTTCAGTCGATGTTTCCTCTTTCCTCTGCTGGTTTCAGGTGACCCCACCAGCCCAGGATTTCTTAACACGCTTAGAAGAAGAAATCGCTGACTCCGACTTTCTGTCTCATACGAGTGAAGTGAAGTCGGGTCGCTGCTGTCATATTTTGCTCACACATTCTCCCTGTTGACTTTGTTTTTGTCGCAGACTGTCACCTTTCAAATCACGCTTCTTCTGCCCAACCCCTCATCCTGCTTTCACTTTCATATCTGCTTTTGGCATTTCAGTATTTTTCAGTTTTTCTGCTCATGGCTCACTCCTGCAGCTGTGAAGTGCGCCTGGGGCGAATGTCTCATCACTCAGGGGGTGTACAGAAATGAGGTCTGATTTGATTCGATCACATGGGTGGTTTAGAGCCCTGTATGGAGAACAGCAGTGGTCCTGTGGTCACTGAGGAAATATCACTACAACTTCTGCATTAATCCACAAAGGAGCTTTGAAGAAGGCAGTTTACCTCGATATACATATTCGGTCTAAAAGCAGTCAGATCCTCTTAGTTCTTTAATATCATATTTCACCACTGAACCCTACGGGGAACTGAGCTGATGGTTATGAATATCCGTGATGAGGATATTACACCTCGGCACAGACGTCTCTCTCTCCTTTAAAAGAGCTTTTTGTATTTCCCTTTACTGAACTCTCATTTTAATTCGAGTTGGAGATAAAGTTTTTCTGGCTAATTTTTTTTTTCTTTTTTTTTTACACTCGGGCTCATCAAACTCGAGTTGTGAAGCGTGTCGGGCAGCAGCAGCGATCAGACGTACTGCTGAGATTGTTTTTCTGATGGTGACTGGAAGTCTTGCGCAAAACTATTTTCCTGGGAGATCACCTTGGAGAGCTGCATACACGTCGAGAGCTGTGATGCATTTCCGCTGCGGGAAAATTATATATGAGGTTTTACTTCTGACGGGAGGCAGTGTGACGAAAAGTGATGACCGCTGCTCAGATTCAAAAGGTCCACAGGGTCATCAACTACCTGACTCACACAGACACAACAAGCAACATTAATGGTGTTGATCATTCTTATGCTTTAAATGTTATTCAAACATATTTACAAAATTCATCTTTCTGAATGGCTCCTAGGAGTCTGTTTAAACTATTCATCAGGGTGCTTTAATATTTAACCATCTCTCTACCTCAGTGTTCCACAATCTGTTGACTATAGCAACAGTGCATAGTCTGTACCAGCTCTGGAGACAAAGTTAGAGAGTCTAAGGAGCTGTGAAAAAAAAAAGGCGTCTGGACTTCTTTAGGTTGCTTGAAGATGTTTCACCTCTCATCCGAGAAGCTTCTTCAGTTCTAGGGTCAAATGGTGGAGAGTCCCATATTTAAGCCTTGTGGGAGTGTCCCTCGTAGAGGGACAATGGGCCCCCTAGTGATCCTCTACCTAATCACACGAGGTGTGAAAAAGGGTGTGGGTCTCAATCAGCCATGGTTTCGAGTGAGATTAGTGTGAAACCTGGCCTCACCCTATCATGTGATTTCCAGAGGACAGATGGCCCAGGATGTGAGTGGGCGTTAAGGCGTCTGGGAAGGGATCTCAGAACTGGATTATAGATGGCAGACAGTTGGTGTCGTAAACCACCGCCTCTGTTCAAAGATGGCCGTTCACAGTGGACATAGATGCTTCTTTCACTCCTCTTTCAAGCCATCTGTCTTCTCTG
>VUQR01019066.1:12353-32320 GCA_015108515.1 Hemichromis elongatus | reverse complement strand
AAACGCTGTCGTGTGCAAGCATTGCAAGATGGAGCTCGCGTACCATAACAGCACGTCTTCGATGCTGCAGCACCTCTCAAGGAAGCGTCTGACTGGGGGCGTGTTCTAACATACATGTTAGTTCTGAATGTAAAGTTGCACATTGAAAAGACTGTTAAAGGCACCATTTAATGCACTTTTTTATACTGAGAATAATAAATGCTTATCTTTTTATTCTAAGATTATTTTTATTTATTTTATTTAACTTCATTTCAGGAATGTTAAGTTGAAAGTAATATTTGTTTTTTTATCTCAAGTGTTGAGGTGGAAGTAATTTTAGTTCTTGTTTTTGTAAAGAAACACAATTTTTTTTCCATATACAAATACATTAAAATGTATGTTATACTTAACAATAAAAAGTTTTCATTCATAAGAAGTCTGTCTTTTTTTATATTGTATATAATTAAACCTTAATTTAGCAAAAGTATGCCTTATTCGATTACTCGATTAATCGATCGAGATATTCGATAGAATACTCAATTACAAAAATATTCGATAGCTGCAGCCCTAATTATAGGGTAGGTAACCCCGAGCAACAAGGAACCATTACTTGTGTAGGTATTCTGAAAGTGCAATTATAAATGCAATCAACATAATTTTATAACATTTTTGATTTTAAGATGTCGGTTTAAGAAATGTAAGTGTTTCCAGCTGTTGTGGCTTTACGGTTAAAATCTGAAACGTTCCTGTTATCTTGAGTCGAGCTGACTGTAACCTTCCACCGCTTTTAGGCACATGAATTTGGGATTTTGTGTATGAAATCTAGGGTTTACAAAAACTAGAGAAATATTAGCCAAATGCATGCTGGTAAATCCGGCACAAATCATAAGTTGAATTCATTTTAGCTTTATTTATTTTCGGCAAAATTACAAGAATATCCTCAAGGTGCTGTCCCCGAGTGGAAAGGAAAAACTCCCTTTTAATAAGAAGAAACCTGGAGGTTTTTGTCTGTGTGGTGACACCTATCAGGAGATTACTGCAGCGAGGCCTCATGCCCTCAGCAGAAGTATTAACGATATGGAGCTGTGATGATCTCACTGCTGGTGGTCGAAGTGACCGATTTAGTGTGCACGAATTGGCTGTTGGTGGTGTGAATGCAAACAGGGAAAAAAAAGCCCTCATAGATATGTAGTTCATGAGTGGGCGTGTGTTCCAAAAACACTTCCTGACTCTGCATTTCTTCTTCTTATTGTCCTCATTTCACAAATCAGTGCTTCAGCTAATGGTCTGTTAGCATTTTCAGGCCCAGATTCAGGGGTTTTAAACACTCGAGGATATTAATAAGACATATACGTCTTTGTCTCTCTGGCTGTCTGTTCAGACTGCAGCTGCCTGTTTATGACATAATCGCATTGCTACTCGTTTTAATTAGAGATTCAGATTAAATGTGCGCAGTGTGATGCAGAGCTCTGACATTTTACAAGATGAAGCAGTGTAAGCTGGCACACGGATGCTGTTAAGGAGCGGGGAAAACGCTCCCAACAGGTATGATTAATAACTAGAACGACTTCCCATACACACAGGACACTCTAAAATCCAACTGGCAACAGGTTTGGCCAATTTGTTGCTGTCACATTAATAATAAATGACCAAGTAGAGCGCATTATGCTCGGGTGTCGATGTGAGCATGACCGAGAATAAAACATCTTCTGTTTTTGACATTTTCCCAGAGTTGCTGAGAGCTGATATGAAATGAGGTGGCAGAAGTTTTCACTTGATGGATGTCTCTTTCAAAAATATCCAAACAAATTATTCAAATTTAATCTGACAAAGTGTTTTAACTGTGAATTGGAGGAAGATGTTGACAATTTTTCATTCGCCTGTGGACAACTTTTGCATAGATAATACAACGCTGGAAATTCTGTGGCATACTTTTAGAAGTTTGCTTTCTAGAGTTAGATGAAAGCAGTGCCACCTTCCATATTCTGTCATTTACAAAGGCAAATTCTCATGTTAAGCATGACCAAAATTTCAAATAATGAGCTCGTCAGTTCAAAGTTAAGGTTTCAGACTGCTCAAAATGCTAACGTTTGGTTAGTTTTTTAACTTTTAGCTATGTGTGACATCATGGAGATAGGAAATTAAGCTCCACCCACCAGATGTTTGTGAGGGGCAGTCAATTAAAAGAAAGCTGGCTTAAAGAGGGAGGAGAGAAAGATTTTTGACAGATTTTTGATACCTTTAGAGGTAGAAACTATTCAAAACCTTTTAGCTCCAAAAAATTAACCACAGCAGCTGCACTGGAGTCCACAAATCTATAAAAAAGGGGATTTATAATGCTTAATTAGCAGGTATAGCGTGGTCTGACATACAGCACCGCTATAACTTGAGACATAAAAAGAAGATGAAATACCAGCATCATCTGGAGTGTTAGTGAAAGTGGGCTAGCTAACTACCAGCCGCTACCTGGTTAGCTAGTGTAAACGCAATAGAGCAGGGATGATCTTAATTTCAGAGAGGTGCAAACATATGGCGGTGTAGCAATTCTTTTCTGAAAAAGACCCCTCAACAGTTTTGTGGAACTCAATAAAATTAAAAGCCAAAGCAGGTTAAGAAGACGAGAGGCTCATCGACAAACACGAGAGACACGTGGACCCGGAAACAGGGTCGATATGCCATCACTTAACAAGCAGACAGGACACCTTTAAATGCCTCGCTTCATCGAGCAGGTGTTGCACGTCCTAATTGAGTAACCTTTGTTGTAACAGAGGGTGTCTGTGGTGTTTTTTTGTCCCCCTCAACAACTGAATTGCTAGCAGCCGTCCTTGATGACTTTGCAGGCTGTTTGAGTGATTGTCGGAGTCACCTCTGCTTTTATTTTTTTTAAAACGGCGCCCGTGGTGTGACTGAAAAACATCAACCCTGCCACACACATACGAAAAAAAATAAAAAGGCAGCATATCTCCTCTCCCCGCTGCACCCACCTCTCTCCTCTCCATCTCCTATATTAAAAAAAAACAAAACAGATTTAATCAATTGCAAATTAAACGACGGACACAAAAACTGCTGCAGAGGAGGACTGCAAACGCACCTCCTGTTTGTTTTACCCACCTTCACACAGTGGGCAAGTGGAGTTTACCTCATTGCCCTCTTCCAGAAATGCATATGAGCTGACTTTTAAATGCATTCCTTGTGAGTGGAGAGACCTCCTTTTATTTCCCCTCTCCTGTCCTTGCACACCTACTCATTCATGCAATAATGCACTCCTGCACGCACACACAGGGTTGCACACATTCAGCATGACTCCATTTGTTCCACCCTGGCTATTTTATTTCATTTCACTCCCCTCTGATTCTATAAATCTTATAGGTACTGCATTTTTCTAATCCCCTCTGTATCATCTTTTGTTATCTGATCCACTCTTTTTTTTTTTCCAGTGCTGATCTTGTTTTGTTTTCTGTTGTTTATTTATTCATTTATCTGCTCCCAGGTAAGATGCTTCATAAGCTTCTTAGCTGTGTTGTTTTTCCATCACCATTTGTATCCAGATTGCATTGTGTTGCCGTCTTTTTTTTTTATCCTCTTTCTGCCGTGCTTTAGCACCGTGCAGATACAATAGCCAAGTTAAGAGAACTGCATGTCTCTCTTCACTCCCACCCCCACACTCCCCACTCTCCCACCCACCGCCAACACCACCACCATCCTCGGAGCCAGAGCTGCGAGCGTCTCTCTCTGCTTAGTTTTGTTTGCCTATATAAAGCTTCATCAATAATGCAGAGGCCCCTGACTCCTCTCTTCCATACTGTGGAAGCTGTGCATGGGTTTTCTTTTTCCCCTGCTGCCGAGCAGCTGAGAACATCGCTGCTGCTGCCGGGTTGAAACTGCCTACGAATCACAGGAACTAAATTAATCAGGAATTTGGTGTAACGGTCTTCTTCTCAGTCCTAAAAGAGCGAGGATTTGAGAGGTGTCTGAAAGGTTTATGACAGTGTTAAATCAGGAAACACGGTGAGCGTGGTGACTAAGAAAAGGTATCTATTTACCATCTTAGCATTTCACCAGGGCCTACAGTAAATGGCGACACTCATGACTAGCTAGAGGCATGCAGGAGTAACCAGCAGACCAAAAAATTCTGAATTTATTTATAGATAATCGCCTGCGTCTCTTTGGTTGTTCCTCTGGGAGCGACTACCTGTATTAGTAACATTGATCCATGTGTCACAGTCAAACACGCCTGGGAACGCCCACATGCACACACCACTCGCCGACTTGCTCCGGGTTGGCGCCAACATTAAACACACGTCCATCAAACAGAAGCGGATATCAGCGGAGGAGGAAACAGCGGGACGACGTCTGAAGACACATGGATCACATATAATCAGCTAAGTTGACGTGTCCTCAGGAAAAACTCCTGGTATACTTCCTGCAACCGTCTTAAATCTCCACTCATCATTCATATCAGTGACTATACAAAGAATACCATGAGAGCAGTTACGTTTCAGGCCTGAAATAGTGAATGTACACGGGTTTTTATACTGCTAGTAATGCTGTGAAATGTATTTCCTAACATCCTGTGCAGTTTTCCTTACACTATGTTAACACTGTATAGACACAAATCTCTGCTATAGTCATACGCATTTATATCCTAGATTTATACATTTATATTTATATTGTACAGTCCGAATGGTTAATAAATGTTCTCTTGTCCACTAATATTTTTAATGACAAAAAAGTGGAACAATTTTGCTATTTTCTGTAAGTAAATAAACCAAAAGCTGAACCTTGGGAGGCAGTACGAAAACCTGAAGCAAACTGGATGAGTCGGATTGCCTGAAGTCAATCGCTTTGTCTTCAGGATAAATGTGAAATCTTGTTTAAAAATATCTTTTTGTGGCTCTTATTGGCGATGGTGTTGGGTTTCATGCTCAGCGTGGTAAGTACTTCCCTTTACTTTCATCGTTTCAATGGTTTTAAAGCGTTTTAGGAAAGAATTCCCAAAGGAAGTGCACCAAAAACTGTAACACGTGTATGATTTGCTAGCATCATAGACTCGTTCAGCACTATGTGGCCGTAAGCTTGTCACCCCTGTCTTAGTTATTATTGTTATTAATTGCTCATATTCCTTGAGCACCAAAGTAATCCATGGTAACTGTGCCACCACTGGCCCCACACTCTGCAGAATTACACGCATTAATAACTGATGGTCTGAGGGTGTCTGAGGGTCAGCACTCAGCAGTTCATTAATTGCTAAACGAGACAGTAACAAAAGAAAATGAGTGGGGCGCCCATGCACACGGGCTCCTTTCAAAGTCAGCGCAAGTCAACAGCTCTCGTCCTTCGACCACGTATAGCTTAACAGAGTAATCACTGTGTGGGACATTTTGTCAGTACAGTTAGCGATACACAGCAAAAGAAAATGCAATACTTTATTTAGCAAACTTCATTTTACAAAATATAAGCAAATGTGTATAAAAAGACACACTAAATTTTAAAAAACAAGAGGTAGTGGCTCAACTGCTTTAAAAGCCAAAATAACAGTAACAGCTTTTTCTTTCTGTTTTTTTGTTTTCTGTCTCTCAGGCAAACAAATATTTCAGTGTTTTGAGTCTTCTTTTGATATAGAATCAAAAATGTTAATGCTAGTAGCTAGCACTGCTACCATTAGCCAAACTGTGTTGTGTTGAGTGTTTGGCTACAATTAGACAATGTGATTAAATTTAAATGTAAATTTTAGACCAAAAATTTTTAAAGATGCCCCACCTTCTATTAATGCTTATTGCTGGGGTGGATATGGACACATCAGTTGGCTAAGTGGAGTTGTTTAAAGCCTTTCACCAGTAGCTTCCACCCACCCATTTTCGTCTTAATGTCATTATAGAGTGCAGCTCCAGCGATCCTCAGTAGACTAATTTGTTTACATTTGGTTCTCACAACACCCACTGTGTACTCGATTATGTCTTTTTTTTGCCTCAAGTGCTGAAACATTATTTTATGGCCTTTACCTTTCAATATAAAGAACCCTGGGGTGACTGTTGCTGTGATTTAGAGCTACATTAATAAAACTGAACTGAATTAAAACTAGTTTGTTTCCACTCATAGCGGAAGCTGCTTTCGTGCATATTTGGCACAGTAATGTGCTTTGATGGAGTTTGTTGAAGTATCTCTGTTTTCATGTATTAAATCATTATTGCAAGGTGATACGCAGTCTCGCTCTCAGACATGCCCGGGCTTGTTTCATTGTTTTGTCCACTAAGGAACTTAAATCATTGTTATAGCAATGACACAGCAGTTTGACATTTTCACCAGGGGTAATCTAATATGGAACAAGGCTAATTGTGAATAACCCAATAAAAGGGCACAGGTATTTTTTGTTCGGTATAATCTCACCGTCTGTTTCACCATTAGCAACTGCTCTCTGGTGGAGTTTTTGTGCATTGCACGACAACACATTAGCTCACTTGCAGGACATCTTTATCAGTGTAACATAAATAAACAAACTCCTGTGTTTTTGATGGCACTGAAAATCACACCATTTCATCATCTCCACTGTAAATGCACAATATGGGCTTAATTTATTGGAGAATCAGAGCAAGAATCAGACACTTGTGAGTGATTAAAAGCCTGTCTGACACACTCTCTACAACACAGTTCAGCTCATCTCCTGACTCCTCGTGTGGTGAATTAAAAGCGAGTCTAAAACGAGTTTGCTCTGAAAAAAGACCCCAAGGAAAAAGAAAAAGACAGAACCATGGCTCTTCTCATCCTTCTAAACAGGACTGATATAAGAAATTGTAAAAGCAATTATCCAGACGTAAACTCTCAGCACAGCGTGTCAGCTCTGGCTGACCATCGCTCCATCCCTCGGCTGCAAGGGGCGGGAGAGGCCAAGGCTGTTGGAGCCCACTGATGGAAGCGGATCAGTGGTGGAGCTGAAGGTTGGTTAAACAGAGAAGGCAGTGTGCACACTGCGCCCGACTGCAAACTTCAAATAATGCGCAACCTTTTTAAAGGCGAGCAAATGACAAAGTCATGTCAGAAATAAATATTAACCTCAATCAGAGCACAGCCGGATGTCTCCTGTAATAAATTTAACCGAACTTTCAGGTATCAGAGGACGAATCCTCTGACACGCAGGAACCGACTGGTTTTACATTTCCCCTTTGTTTGCAATTAACAGATGGAAGTCAGACCCAATGGTCACCGAGGCTGAACAGACAGAAAGAGAAACTAACTGCATCAGCAAGCAACTTTGAAGAAAGAGGACACCGCAGCCTTGGCGCGCTGCGTGACTGACAGGTGACCTCTGAAATCAGACGACAGCGACGAGACAACGTGAAGACAGAGAGACAAACTGAGATTAAAGCAGCGATGGGCTGGACTCTGGTGGGACTTACATGTGTGGGGACGAGGGCAGCAGGGTACGCCAGTTTGTGATGCCTCCACATCCAGAAGGAAAAGAGGACAACAGCGGCCAGACCGATGATGGGAACCAGGGAGTAAAGCAGGGTGCTGAAGAGCTGGGGCTTCTGGGAGAACGGGTTGGAGGTGGCTGTGAGGGGAGAAACAGACAAAGTATATTATATAAGTCAATGGGAGAAACCAGCCTGGGACTTGATCACCGTTTTCAGGTCACAGTGCATAAATGATATTGTTAACTTTATAAATCATGGTCATTATTAGAATTAGAAAGGAGGATTATCCCATATGTTCAACACCAGGATGGTGACAATGAAAGCACTCATCTTAAGGCTTCATGATTGAACCAGTGTGTGATGCTGTGAAATATCGACACTCTTAGCCCTCTACAGAACAAATCTCCAGGTAGAAGTCAAAAGACATATTTACTTTCTCTAAATTAGTACATTTTGGGGTTTTGTTTTTCAACATTTCAAGCTGTAAAAACAAGCATCAGATGTTTAAAATGTCCAGTGGGATTTAAACTACATGTAAGCCAACTAAATAAAGCTTCAATGTGTCACAGTTCGAAATATTAAATAGAGTTCATTGCTCAACATGACTCGATTAATAGTTCTACAAAAACAACCAATGTGCACCGACTAGATCCTGTAACGAAAGCCAAATTTCAGCCATGATAATAGATAGATTGCCACAGTTCATTTTTCTGCAACCAAACTCTTTGACTGCAGTCTTTCTCGCGGCAGCATATGAAATAAATAGAAAGAATTTACGAGCTGCTAAATTGGCAACTGCTAAGTTGTTTAATTCGGATAGTACAATTATGAATAAATAAAGTGATGACAGTGTAAAACTGGGGGTTCTCTCATTCTTGAATTGAATGTGGGATGAATTTAAAGTGCACGCTGCCCTGTACAGCTCAGGCTTCCACAGCCCTCGGGAAGAAGCTGTTTTTCAAAATCAGTGACTTTCTGTTAACGCCGTATACGACAGGCTCGCTCTACAAGCTGCATTTCAGTTGAAATAGAAGGAGACACAAAGCGGTGCTTTCTGGCACGACCTCACCTATTTTCAAGGTGCATTGAGAGCACGACAGATCTGAATATGTTAAAACACCAGCAGCACTTTGTGTGTAAAGAACAACTTCACTGCTTCGCTGACGTGTCTCGACTTGTGGCCTTCATCGGGTTCCTGAGGACTGGCAGTAAGATAAACCGTGCCCGAACGTTAAAATAACACAGAATTGCTCAACTTATTTGCAACCTGTTGGAACTAATAGTTCTCAATATGCCCTAAAGGTAGGACATGCGTGAACACATGAACCTCATACACCATCAGGGGTTGAGCAACCAAATTTGCCACATGTGTACATCTCAGGCCTCTAAAGGTTCTCATCTATACCAGATATTATAAAATCATCATGTTGCTTAGTAACCACCAACAAATGGAGTTTATAGAGACCCCATCATAATGCCTGCCACCCACCTAATAATGGACTAAAATTATATTCTCACCTGAGGCTTTTTATTGGGGGTTGACCCAATTTTGCTTTCAATGTTGTTTTAATTCTTCATGGCGCATATTTAACAAGATGCTGGAAACAATGTTTACAGATTTTGACATGACAGCATCACAACTGTTGCTGCAGATTTGTTGGCTGCACATGGATGATAAGAATCTACAGTTTCACCACATTTTAAATGTGCTCTAACTGGATTGACTGTGGAGGCCGTTGGAGTACAGTGAACTCATTGTCATATTCAAGAAACCAGTTTGAGATGATTTGAGCTCTGACATGGTGTTTTAGCCATCAGAAGTCAGTACACTGTGGTCATAAAGGGATGAACATGGTCAGCAACAACACTAAGAGAGGCTGTGGTGTTTAAACGATGCTCTGTTGGTACTGAAGGGTCCACAGAGTGCCAAGAAAATATCCCACACAGCATTACAGCACATTCAAAGTCACTTAAACGAACTTCAGAAGATCGTCTCAATCAGAATGATTTAATCTAACATTACGTTTAATCTGATTGGTGACAATATCAGACCCTCCACTTCAGATGGACCTCCATTCACCTGAAATGCCTATCACAAAGAACAGAGTCGCGTCAAGTATGGTGGATCCTAAACCAGCCACAACAACACAACACCCCCAACATCCTCCTGATTATAAATATGGTAACAAATTAAGGAAGTGTGGGGCAGTGTTCCTGATCATACACAGAAAAAAAATCTCCATGAAGTCGATTTGCAGAGGGATGCGAAAAACGCCTGATTTATAGAGCTTATAAAAACGTAAAAAATTTAACACGTGAAGACCAAGTTTTTCTCTCCTTCACTGGTATCATTGGTTTCTGTAGTATACACATACATTAAATATATATTTTATTATTTATGATTCTGCTATACTTCTCAAAAACCTTTCTGACTTCTTTCCCCTTTAAGCCCTGGTTGTTCTCTTTCCACAAGAGTGCAGGACTTTACATTGCAGAGAGAAACCAGGCCACAGTCACTGAAACTCTCAGAAGAAACTGCTCCAGGATCAGCCAAGACGAAGGTACACAGCCTTCCCGGTTGGCCTCACGCTGGGGCTCCATCTCTAAATGCAGCTCTAACCCTGCTTACAGCCACCGTGCTTAGAGATCATATCGGCGCACGTAAGCGCACACAAACACACACGCACGCACAGCAGGATTAGCAAATCCATCTCGTGACATAACGTAATCCGCCTGCCAAAAATAACAGAGCTCTGAACTGTGCCCGACCCCTACAGGAGGCGCAGGGTGACGCCTGCTCGCTCAGCCTGTCCTCCCGTCACAAGGTGCAGCCGTCTGATTCGGCAGGGCTGTCAAAGTGCCGACGCTCAGACGCCGGCCCGCCGCTGCTGCCCTCTAAGAGCAGGGAAGGGAGGAAAGGCGTGAGGGAGGGGGTAGGTGCCGACAGGACTGCACCAGCTGCATTGTGGGACCCTCGGGGTGTTTGTCTGGGAGGCTGTGGAAGGTTCTTCCTCTACAGGAAGTCTGCAGGTTTCACAAAGTCAGATTTAAAGGGCGACACAGACGGGCCTGCCAGACACTTTAGCTGCAAACTGATGAGCGCAAGGACACCAGGAACCACCGCTGGTTGGTGAAGCATTAATCACCAGTACCTGAATGTGCTTTAACCTCCTGTTATACTAAATTCAGGGATAAGTGCATCCTTTTCATTCATTTTAATTAAACATTTTTAGATGTACTTCTAATTGATTAATTAAATCCTTTGATTGCTTGTCTCTTTAACTTTAAATTACCCATAATAGTACATAACCCCCAGTTTAGTCTAAGTTCCTGCTTTATAGTCATCAGTGAAGGACTGTGAACTGTACAAACCTGCATGAAAGACGTTATACAAATAAAGTTTGATTAATTTGCTGGCGGGCTTAAATTAAAGATTTTTCCTTCGTTTAAAAGAAGTCTGAGTTTTGAAATCATTTCCATTCATTTTATTATTGAAGCAGGGTTTAAATTAGTCAAGTTAAAACACATGTTTGTTTACAAAATGCCCAAGAATAACAGGAAAACGCACAAATTTCTGTTCTGATTTCTATCTGTAGCCATTTTGTCTGCCCGCCTCTCTACTAATAGATTATTTGGACTTAGTTGTGACCTGGCCTTGACCCCAAAGGACGAGCTTCATTACTCACAAGGCTGCTGGCCTTAAAGGTGAGGGCCAGGCTGGTATCAGTAGGCGGAAAACCCAATGGAAGTTTACCAAAAAAAAGAAGAAAAAAAACACGAAGAAGAAAGAAAGAATGATGCTTTTCCTGTGAAATAAAAATGAGTGGGTTGTCTGCCCGCGGCTTGGTGACGTCTGACAGTGGACACTTTTGGACACAGGCTGCAGGTAGCTCGGCTTGTGCTTTAGCACCTAAATGGAAATATAAGTGCAGCGGCAGAGGCGGGGAGGAGGAATTTTTATAATCAGTGTCGTCGGGTATGGCGATGAATCGTAGCAGGCCCAATGTTCAGTTAATCGAGGGTGTCATTGGAGTTGGTGCGTAGTTCTCCTGAGATCGGCAGCACGACTCCCACACACGACAGATTTGTAATGATTTTAGCCGAATACAGCATGAACGGTAGAGATGGGCACAGGTGGGTTTGCCAAGTGGCTTGCAGAGGAAGCAGAAAATGTACGCTAGGTATGAGATATAAGATGTGACAATATCGTTTATATCAATGCAGTCTAAGTTACATAATAATTATACTTGTGGAGCTGCAAGTTTGCCTCTCTTTCGTCCACTTTTGTCTCTACCAACGTTACTCTGCCTCGCCTCTCTCCTTCACTGAACAAAACCCCTGCAGGCAGGCAGCACAAGATGGACAGCCTTCAACGAGGAGCTGGTCAGTAAAAAGAAAACATTTGGAGATTACTATTATTATTATTACTATTATTTGGAGTGTCAGATGAGCAGCAGAATAATGTATTCTGTAGATAATGTCGGCAAAGCGTCCCGACTGAAGCACTACTAGTAAAAATGTTTTAGTCTGACTTTGGTTAGCTACGAAGCCGCACGGCTTGATAAAATGTTGTAGTATTACGGCTACTGTGGTCAGGAGCCTCGCGGAGTAATACGTATTGTGTCTACTCTTTTTGTTCTTACTTTATGGCTTTAAAAAAATATCGAGATATATATCGTATATCGCCATCCAGCTAAAGAATATCGAGATATATATCGTACATCGCCATCCAGCTAAAGAATATCAAGATATGAATTTTGGGCCATATCGCCTAGCCCTAATGTAGGCAGACTAATGCTGAGTTAAAAGACAACGCCCTAGATGACACTGTGCAATAGACGCGTCAGCTGAGCCGTGAGCTGATGTGGACTGGCACTGAGGTCAGCGGATCTGCCCCAGCTGTGGTCAGTCTTCATTTCCTACTTGATCTCATTCTTCGTTCAGTTTTTTTCACATTCATTAACGTGCAGAGCCACTACACTTAACGCTGACATCATCAGCATGGCTGCATTTACATTCACCATTGAACTGACATTATGAGGCTGTCTGGACTTTACATTAAGCCAGGTTAATGTCTCTTTTTCATTCCTATTCGAGGAGTTAAACACATTGTTTTTTTAACATTTTTGTTTCTTATATTACATTTCTTTGCATTAAAATAGACTAAAAGACGAGTCTAATTTGTGTTTTAGGGAAGCATTGATCTTATATTGTTCTATAATATATCAGTTACTAAGTTCAGTGGATATTCAGAACCATGAATACATACTGATGTGAAATCTTCTGCAATATTTCCACTTCATTACAAAAAAATGATTCATATATCCGCTTAAATATTTTTTTCGATGCTTCATTTAGTGCAGGTGAGCACCAAACAAAGCCCAGACATGCCCTCCTCAAATCTGGATTTATTCACTTTTAATCATCATTCCCAGAAATATTAAATAATTTTAAATACCTGAACACCTGGAAGGAAGCTCAGTTGATGGCAGCCTTCCATAATTTCTTGCATCACACCCTTTGCGCAAGGTAAGGATTTCAAAATAAAAGCCCAGATGTCTCCAGATGGTAGGAATAACTTGTATGTGCTTCTGATTCTTTGCTTTTAAGGTAGATTTTTCTTTTATAAGCTGTGCTTTGGAAACAAAGTTGATAGTAATACCTTTAAAAATATCCTCCCAAACACATACTGAGGTACAAAGTTGATAAGTTGGGTTTTTTTTAATGTAAGACCAATCAAACCAAACCATGACTACCTTACAACCAGTTAATATCTGTGTATTATAACTTTAATCTTTTTCATGAAACATCACCTACAGATTCACAGGCCCTCAAAATACTTTGGGGTATTGTCTTAAAGATTGGCTAATTAGCTAATATAATGGGATATATTCACAGCTTCGATAGCAAGACAGCACTGACTTAATATTTGTGACATCGAAGGAACAGAAAAACAGGACTGGTATCCTGGATGTTTGATCTGTTTTCTGATTTTTCACTGAAGAAAACTTCAAAAAGTGTATTTTGGGTGAACTTCAAAGAGTCATATATCACCATGGGAGACAGGTGGCTGCTCAAAACAAGTTACAGGCATATGAAAGGACTTCTTTTCTTATCTACATTTTGATACAAGGTTCATTTTCTACCCCACATTCCTTCTGGGGCAAAATACATTTCTAATATAGTCAAATATCAAACATAAAGAATAGAGAAACATACTTTATGTTAAACTAACAGGGTACTGTAAGGTGAATCACCATATTTTGGTTAGCCAGAGCGTTTCCAATGCCCTGCTCAGACATCAGTTGGCGACCATCACCACAGGTTGCTAAAACATAACAAATTAATCAGTATGCTGGTAAGTTTAAGCTCGACTTTGAGACCATTCAATGATCCTAAGTAAATGTAAAGCTAAAATCAAAAGTACAAGAGAAAAATTATTACAAAATTATAACATAATTTCCCTAGGGATTGATTGTCTATTTTGACCATATATTTAATAATATATGTATTATAATAATGTACTGTTTATGACACACCCCTCCCTTTCACAATGGTTCGTTCCACCCATCCGTCCAAGCTACGGTCGCTAGCATAGCGTTTCTTGCTACGATGCAGCTCAGACAGTGACAAATGCATCACACAGGGTATGTTTATTGGGTTAAATTTTATCTGTGAAAAATGTAGAGGGCCCAGAATTTCTGGCGGCACACCTGTTTGCTATTAACCAAAGCAACCAAAATACTGAGGTTGCCAGGGAGAGAGTGACTGATCTCTGGGCCTGTGTAACTGCCTCACATTCAGTAAAAAAAAAAAAAAAAGTTATAAAAGTTAAGTTAATACTTGTAAAAGTTAAAGTTAAAAAAGTTAATCCTTTTTTTCACTTCAATTCTTACCATTCCACTTAGTTTTACTCCATATTTTCCTCCTGGTCCCACAGTGTGAGAAACACTGAACGTCCCCTATTTATGTTGTTCTACAAAATAGGGGACGTTCACATCACTACACTCAAAGCAGAAAAGTAATGACGAGTGGCGCCTTACCAGAGAGGACCTGACTGATGAACCAAAGAGGTAACCCGACCACAAATTGGATATTAAGACAACATAATATTGATGTTCGCATGTTGTATTTAAAAGTTTGGACCTATTGCAAAGATCACAACCTTAAGTCTTGAATACGTTTTTTATAAACCTCAGAAAATCTCACGATCAAAGGAAAATCTGAGTGTACACTGGCAGATGAGGACAATTAACTGATGCTCCCCTCTAAATTTCAGTGAAGTAAGTAAAAGCACCAAGCACGCCAGCTGATGCTCAGTGCCAAATATTGACCAACCCTTATACAGTTCGAGGGCCTTTAACTTGGAAAAGATTAATAGCATATTGCATGAACTTACAACCTTCCAGGAAGTCATTAAATATATATTAAAACATTAAGGTCAAGCCTAGCAAACAAACTCCAGCTCTCACTTAGAGAAAGTGTTTGCACCCGCTGAGCAGTCGTCATTTTCAGTGAGCGTGCTGGACTGTACGTACTGTAGGCGGTCGAATGGTGCGGGTCGCTCTGCGGGGGCGCTTCAGGGGCGTACAGGAACCTCTCGTTGCACATGTTGCCTTCACAGCAGCAGAAGAAAACATCGGGACTCTCCTTCCTCTCCACGCACTCGTTACTGCAGAGGACACAGAGGTGGAAATCAGAAACACTCAATCCTCTCCGTGCGCTGCAAAAGGACACGGTGAGCTATTTTCAACATGCACTCACTCCAGGAGATGTTACGCAAAAAAAAAGGAAAAAAACAAAACAAAACACACACAACAAACAAACACTGCTTTCCATTCCCTCGCTGCTGCAACAGAGCACATGAAACAAAACATTTATAAAATCACTCCTACACATGCGAACAGACGCACACATGGACGCCGACAATCGGGCTCGCTCTCTCTTCTCACACTCACGCAGCCATCAGATAAAAGCCAAAGGAAGTGGCAACCGCCCTCGATTTGCTCTGGACTCTCCAGGGAGGCGAGGCGGCGCCGTCTGAGCAGAGGTACCCCGAACTGTGCGGGCTACACATCCGAAAACAACTTTATCGCTCGGGAATCGAAAAGGAAAACAGAACCGGCTCAAACCGGTATCCGAGGCCAGGGTGATGCTTTACTCCGGGACAAACTATAATAATGGCTTATTATCATCATCATCTGTTTACCGTCCTGGATGTGGACGCATTCATGCTGTGGTTCAGGCTCCCTCGCTCGTGGTAATTAAAATGCAGCCATTCGGATGTGGAAGCTCACAGAGGGACAGAAATTATGCTCAAGGTGATTTTAAATGTATTTAGAGTTGAAGCTGCTGCTTTTGTCCTGATTCAGAGGCAGTGCAGAAATTAATGGGCAACAACCTCTGCAACGATTAGAAGCTCACCCTCTCAGAGCGCATGCACGCATGTCGGGTTAAAGTTTGATATATTTCCCATATTCTGTTATTCACTGATGGGAATTTAACTACTATTTTAGACCATGCAACCTTCTAGTGACAGCAGAAAGTTGAGTTGAGATTTCTTATGTTTATAAGGTTAAAGCGAGTCTGCTGGATGCGAAAACCCAAATGAAAATACACAGAAATGACATTTGGTGATCAGCTTTTGTAAGTATCATTACTAAACGACACTTTATTTACTTTAACTGGACTTAATGAGCTGTTCTCCTTGGTATATATAGAGCCACTTTATTGTATTTACTCAGTGTTTTTCATACAGCGTCCTGTATTTTATTTAGATTCTGGACAAGCGAGGGAAGGAACTGGAAACCTAGAGGACAGCGTTACTTCAGCCAGACTGTTATCTGAAACCAAAGTGGGAAGTTAGATGGTTGTTGTATATCTCAATATTAAACCAAAGCCATGTGAACTACTTCAACTGTATCAGATAAAACAACCACCTAATTTCTAATGTGAGACGGATTTTCGGGGGGGCAAATGAATACGACAATAATAACCAAAATAATAAGGAAGCAAAGGAGGGAGGCAGGTGGTAGGTAGTGGGGATAGACAGGTGTAGTGGTAACTACATGGGGTGGTTAGCTGATAGTTAGGTAGCCAGGGTGATAGCGGGCAGGTAACTACTAGATTAATTGGTTGGTATTCAGAGTGGTTTGGTGAGCAGGAGGTCTGGTCTGGTAGGAGGGTCATTTGTTTGCTGGTTGGGTAGTTCGGTAAATAGGGTTGTCGACTGGTTGGTGGGTGGATAGGTAGAATAATTGGCAGGTTGGATGGTTCGCTGTTCAACCTTACAACTAAAGCCACGTCCTGTGTCTAAACACACAGCTGACCGCACCAAAGGAGTAGCCCCCCCCCCGCGCGTATGCTCCTACTTACCTGTCGTAGCAGTTGACGTCATCCAACCAGCATCCCTGCTTGACAATCTCCACGGTCCCAGAGACGTTTTTCCACGTGGCAAAACAGTGCCGCCTCTTGTCTTTCTCGCCGTAGCAGGGTTCGATGCCGCTGCGGTTAGTCCGCTCCTTCTCCCAGCTCGAGTTGTAGTAGGCGCACTCCTGCGTCTCTGAGCGTCCCAGGATGGCACCTGGAGAAGGACAAAGAGGTTATTCTTTAATTTTTTCCCCTTTTAATTTGAAGGAGAGCATTGTGAGCATTGGGGAAGATAAATTACTCTATCAAACATGTTGTCAGGTGAAGTCTCAAACACTCGTGAAAGAAGCTTTTGAATGAGCAAATTTACAACCACTGTGGCTGCAAGGTGTAAGAGTTGCTCTCCTTCCTTGTCACCGACAAAGAAGATAATTTAGCTGTGTATCAATAACTGATGGAAGGACATTTCTTTACAGCCTCCAAGTATAAAATGAAGTGAAGTCATAAAACATTCAATAATAAAAATTCACTTCACTGGTACTTTTCTACGTGGACTCCCAGAATGCCTCTGAATCAATACACAAATGAAAAATAAAAGCTTTAAAAAATAAAAAAGGCAGTTACAGGGGGAACAAAAAAAGTTCCTGTCCACAAACAAAAACAGAGCAGGGACGATCGACTTCTCTCCCCGCCAAAATAAAAGGGATTCTGATTTCCTGCGGATGAAGCCTGCAGGCAGCAAACTGATATCCAGGGAAATAACTGCATGACAGCTTGTCAGTTTAGCATTGCTGCCACTGCCTCTCATCACCTGTCAGAGACTTAGTCCAGTTTAGACTGCTGACAAGTCTGAGGATAGTCAGCCGCTGTTTGCTTGCTTCCTGGCGCTGCAAGCTAAACAGCCCAGACACACAGGAAACAGAGATTGCTTCCCATATTATTTGGTTTGTGCTCCTAAAAAGCGAACATTTTTACTCTTTACTCTTAGTCCTCTAAATGGTTTCCCAGACACTGAGTTCCAGGGACAAATTCAGTTTTCAAGCCATGAAAAGAAACTGAAAGAGTTGCTGAGCTCTTTATGCTAAATTTCCTTTTTGTTTTACGCATTTCTGTTAAATTCCACCTTCCACAGCCAGCTTGCTACCATCTGTTGTAGAGATGTATGCAAGCAAAAAAAATGTTTGCTAGAGTTACCCTACAGTCACTGACTGCAAATATATCTGCAGAGGCATAAATGCCTTATATGCTCCATTTCCCTGTATCTTTGCATATGTGCTTGCACCTATTTCGTATTTTCCTAGCAAAATATAAAGAAATTAGGGTGTCAAGGTACTGCTGCTTTGTTCTACAGTACTTGATGCTGATTGTACAAAGCTAGGTTTCCATGGTACAACATTCGCAAGTCTATTAATCAGGTTGTATGAACCTGCTTACACACCACTCTGCATTTAATCATTAGGCATTATTAAGCTTTAGCTCTCTTCCGCAGCGTGTCTTTGTCCTGTCCTCTTCCTCACTTCCAACTACTTGCGGCAGATAGCTGCCCCCACAGAGCCTGGTTTTGCTGGAGGCTTCTTCCTGTTAAAAAGGAGTTTTTCATTCCCACTTTAGCCAAGCGCTTGTTCAAAGGGGTCATCTGATGGGTTTTTTTCTGTGCTATTAGAGGGTCTCCACATTAAAATGCAAAGCACCTTGAGACAATCGCTGTTGCCTCAACCAGTTGGCAATCTTGTAAGCTTTTAGAAATAGGATTCATACTGATGAAAATCTTTGTCAGACCACAATACAACAAATAAATACAGTTTCAAAAACATGGAAATGTTGTGTGTGTCTGTCGAAAGGATCTGAGCTACCTCAATCTGCTGATGAGAGTCAATTAAAGCTATTAAAATAAGGCCCTGGCCTCCAACCCTGCAGTCACATTCAGCAGATATACAAATGAAACATGCCTTCTTTGTTTTTTGTTGCTTCTAAATGTGCATTTAGTAAGATTTGTGGCCTTTCGGATGAAGAGTGAGAAAAGCCACTAAAGCAGAGGCTGTTAGCTGGACATTTTTTAACAAACAGGATTTGTTATTTATCTCTTTATACCTTTTTAATTCACTCTTAACTGTCTGTTTTTTGTTTTTGTTAAATTGTTCCAACCCTTGTAGGATTTGCGCTCTTGACCTAATTGCCTTTTGTTTATTGCTGCTTTTAATGTCTCAAAAGCGCACTGTAATTTAAGGGAGAAAAAATAATGCTCCAATTTATGGGATCATTATCCGCTCTCCTCTGCCAGCGAAAATCATGTCGCAGAGGAGAAGAGTCCTGACCGTGTCTGCAGTCACAGTAGCGTTCAGAAATTAGAGCTTAGCTTGCGTAATGGAGGTTAACTTTAGAAATATCATGTATTTTTCAATAAAATGGCTGCTTAAGTAAAGCCAGTTAATGCCAGCCAGGGCCCCCAGAAGCGCCGCAGGTCTCTTTTCAACGACATTAACAGCTGCAGATGGAAGTGAGAGGAGAATGGCTACTTTACTGGCAGGCGAGGTCACGCTGCCTCTTAGCAGCACCGACAGCATTTTCTCTCTCTCTCTCTCGTCAAATCCATTTCCCATGAAGCCCCAAACTATTTCACAGCAACAGGTGCAACTGTGAAGTGCTGCCTGTGATTGAGAGGAAATGGCTCAAGTAAAGAGGGAGTGAGAGGAGGAACATAGTTGGTGCTGGAGAATGAGCAAAGCTGAAAATGCAGAAATAATTGGTTTTCAAAACAAAAACTAAATGACTGTATTTTTCTATATGGTAGCTAATGTTAGGGCAACTTTTACGGCAAGCCATTTTAATGCATTTCCATGAGTTACATAGAAGTACAATTCAATTCTTTTGGGAAGACAAGGTTTAGGAGTGTGTTTATGAGAATTTTTGACTGTCCTTCCAGAAGGTCAGACACTGGATCACAGTCACAACTCAAAGGTGTTCTACAGGTTGAGGTCAGGACTCTGTGCAGGCCAGTCAAGTACTTCAACACCAAACTCGCTCATCCGTGTCTTTATGGATCTTGCTTTGTGCACTGGAGTGTAGTCATGGTATGCTGAAGCATTAAGACTTGCTTTCACTGTTAGTAAGAGGCCGAGTCCAAGTGCTGAAAAACAACCCCACACCATAGTCCCCCCCCCCCCCCCCCAAAAACAAACCCCCCCCCCCCCCAACCCCCCACCCACC
>VUQR01019064.1:17313-29018 GCA_015108515.1 Hemichromis elongatus | reverse complement strand
ATCCACAGTGACACCTGGGCGGAACATGTGCAGCGGGTGGCCACGGTCCTGGAGTCCCTGAGGCAGGCGGGGCTCACGGCCAACCCGAAGAAGTGTGTGGTTGGACGGAGGGAGGTACGGTATCTGGGATACCACTTGGGGGGTGGGCAGGTGTGTCCACAGGTGGAGAAGACGCCAGCTATTGCATCCTGCCCGCGCCCCAAGACGAAAAAGGAGGTGAGACGGTTTCTGGGGCTGGCGGGTTACTACCGCCGCTTTGTGCCGGGGTTTGCGGAGCTTACCAGCCCCTTGACTGATCTCACCCGGAAGGGTGCTCCAGATCTGGTCCAGTGGACGGGGCCGTGCCAGGCAGCGTTTGTGCAGGTAAAAAGGGCTCTCTGTGGGGAGCCGCTGCTCCACACTTCTAACTTTTCCCTCCCTTTTTTTCTGCAGACTATCGCCTCGAACAGAGGGCTGGGGGCCATTTTGTCCCAGCAGGTAAGGGGGGTCAACTGGCCCGTTCTTTACATCAGCCGGAAGCTGACTGAACGAGAGAGGCGATACAGCACGGTGGAGAAGGAGTGCCTGGCTATCCAGTGGGCGGTCTTCTCTATAACCTTCGTTATTACCTCCTGGGACGCTCATTCACCCTCTGCTCGGACCATGCCCCACTGCAGTGGCTCCACCGCATGAAGGATGCCAACGCCCGGATCACCCGGTGGTATCTGGCTTTGCAGCCCTTTAACTTCAAAGTGGTCCATAGGCCGGGGGCGAGTGAGCTCAACGGGGCCGTACCGGGAGGCAGGTGCGTCAGGTGGTGATTGGCTGCTGACAGTGCTCCTTTTCCCTATATAGTGATGGGAGAGTCGAGCGGACGGGAGGGAAGAGCTGGAGGAAAGCTGACGTGTGCACTGGCAGCGAATGTCAATAAAGCGGTTTCCTGAACCTAAGTGAAGGGTGTGTGTGTGTGTGTCGTACCTTACAATAGCACACTGTGATATAAAAGCCATGAATACATTTGTTTTCTGTAACTTCGTCCTGGGAGGTCATAGTCCAGGACACAAACTGCTCTCTCTGTACGGCTCATGAATTTAGTCCAAGCCTGAAGCATTCACGTGTTATTTAAATTATGTTTTCCACACTGTATTTCATTATATTTTCCACACTTAAGCATGTAGTAGATGCTCAGCGGCTCTGCTCTCACTGGCAGAATATGACTCTCTTGTCATTCTCCAGGATATAAAATACACTCACCACTGAGGTGGTGTCACCTAAGGCATGTCTGCCATCATCATAATATACAGTATCTGAGCGGCAGCAGAATAATAATGAAGCGTGCTCATGCTGTAATCACAGACACATGTGTGCTTGGGGCTGTGAGACTGGCCAGTATGATCTGTGACTATAACAGTGATGGAAGCCTCATATAATTGACTGAAGCATTTTCTGATTGGCTGAATGTGACATACATTTACACAGCCAAAGTGATATAGAAGGTGATTTTCACAGCGCAGTCAGGTGAACGTGTTAGCACGCTGACAGCACCAGCATATGAGGTTAAACCTGGCGTTGCTAACAGGACAGCAGGGCAGGATTTAATATGACACATAAATGACAGCGGTTTCCTAAAAAGGCTGGAGAATCAATTTTGAGTCTGCCGCAGCCTGGTATGACCCACGCAGACCGGCAGCACACCGCCTCCCCTGTGCTCTTAGCAGAGTGCGTTAAATCCAGTCCAACCACAGGGCTCGAATAAATCTGCATTCAATTAACGGATTAGACACTGTTTAAACATGGCTTCCTCTATTTGCCACTAAGCTGCCAAGTGGGTTTCTGTGAGTGACACAACACAGCGTCTCAATACGTTGATATTTGAAATAGCTGGAAGATGATTTGAGGAGGTCTTCCGCGTGCGTGAGGAGGAGGGAAATGAAGATCTTCACCGGTAATGCAATCAGAAGAAAAAGATGCAATGGTATAGATACTCTGACAGGAAGGGAATGAAAACGAAATGTGTAGTATTTGCAGCGTAGTAAATCATTTTAGACAGCTCAGATGTTGTAATGGGAAAGAGCTAACTGGGACACGGCAGCATTCAGTGTGAATGTCAGGATGCATACAGGCTGTGAATATGGACGTCAGCATAATTTTTGGTTGCTTTCTATATTTTCCCCTCATTACGTCTTCATGCTGACACGCTGTCTCTATGTCACATACACTTGAGCAATTATTGGCCGTGCATGTGCTGATCTTATTTCAGCCTCCCGGTGTGATGGCATTTCCTCAGGACGGGGCTCATCTATTTCATTTTGGCATCCTTACCTCTGACCTCATCTCTTCATGGCTGTAAGCAGCGCCGACAAGTGAACTCAGCCTTCATCTTTACCTCGCATTAATCCTTCACCCTGTTTCTTCCCAGTTTTAACCAAAGAATTCACTAAGTTGTGACTTCATTGGTCCCTTTTTGCAAAAGAAGCAGAAGAAAAAGGTATTAGGATATCACTATATATATATCTATATATATATATAGATAGATAGATAGATAGATAGATAGATAGATAGATAGATAGATAGATAGATAGATAGATTCAAGAATTGACTCTTCCCAAGTAGTGACCTGTAAGATTACCAGATTGTTAGTTTACCATTACTTTTGTCCAAATATCTCATCGGCTGGATGGATTTCCATAAAAATCTTTCTACAAACACAATCTCTATGAAATAAATCCCAGGAGGGGGATCTACTCCAAAGACAAGGTTTAAAATTTAGTGCATCCTGGGATTGTGCCAAACGGGCATTAGGCCAACTGTCTGTAGAGACGGCTATATATGAGCTAAAGTGTAAAAATCATCTCTCCAAAGTGCATTTACAGAAGGCGCTTCTGCTGGAGTGGCATGTTTGCACACAGTGATGATGAGCTCTGTTAATTAGCTCAAATGACTCTGCTCCTTAATTTAAAGCAATCCACTTACGATCTCGTTCCATCTGCCAATCCGCCGTGCAATCTGACAAAGCCACGCATCGCACAGTCGCACCAAAGCTGTGCTCTGTGCACCAGGAGACTGACTCACTGCATCTGCGTAGAAGTCTGTCGTGACTACAGAACAACAGCAACAACAGCAATACAACAGTTTGTATGTTTTTGTGATGGAGAAACACGTAATGTATGTTTTAATCACATGAATAATACAATGCAGTAGATATATGTTTGCTTTCAGCTATTTATTGTTAGAATCTGCTCTGTCACCGTTTTGTCTCCACAAAAACACTTCTGTCAGGTGGCTTTTACCTGTTTCTGCTGTTTTATTCCACTTCCATTATGTTACATGTGCTTTTGCAGCATTTTTCTATTTGATGGTGTTTTCTTAATTATTATTATTGTTAATTATTCACTTTTTTTATTAATATATGTGCTTGGCCAAGTGAGGTTGATATTCATCCATGCCAGTGTGCCTCCTTTTCACCATCATCAGGTCAACATGTGCAAAAATGTGTTCTGTGTTAATGCACAAAGTAGCACGCTAAAGAAAAGAGAAACTGGAAGACTTGATCATGTCTAGCACATCTGCATGCATCAGTATGCTAGCTTAAAGCACTGCTATACTTCACTGTGGTCCCCAAAACCACTAACACTTTCTCTCTAATAGCAGTCGTTGACACAGACAATTCACCAGTGCTTAGAGGACAAAATCAAATCTTTACAACTGGCAACAGCAGAATGTGTCAAGACTGTGTGACAGCAGATTGTGATAAAGAGAACAAGAAGCAGCAAATGTGATGGGCGTAATGGATAAAACAGCTGTGATGGGCATGTGCGTAAGGGTGTAATGGAACACATCGGGATTCTTTAATCAGCGAGCCAATATTAATGAAGGCCGCTGCTTTAGCCTCCACATTAGAGCAGCACTCCAACTTTTCAATAACAACTAATTATTGGAGCTCCTTTCTGCAGTCAGGACGGAGAAAATTGCATCAAACTCAATTTATTTTTCCAAAGTGACATCCTTTAGCAACACGGGAGGAAGAACAGAGTCTGCACACTCGCAGCACACACGTTCACCAAACCACACATGCATGCACGCGTTGCACCATTTTGACAGCATGCTTCAAGCAGCCATTGAAACATACAGTACACGACGGCGCGCACACACACACACACAGGCATGCTCACATTCACAGGCTCTGCCCATCCTCACTGAGAAGACAGATCTTTTGAGCTGTAGCCGACATCATGTACTTAGCGTGTCATACAGATGTCACGGCGATGTAGCTCAGCCTGCCAGAGAGAGAGAGAGCAGTCGGCTATGAATGGCAGAGCCTGCAATGAATTCCTCTGTCTGCCACAGCCAGTGGACCATCTCACGCCCCCGCAACCGCCCCAATGAATTACTGAGATAAGTGGCTTTCACGGACCACTTTGTGCGTATGTGTCTCTGTATCTGTCTCCTTGGCTGATAAGAGGCTATATCATATATCTGGCTATCAAAAATATTATATCCTCCATCCTGTACAAACAGAACAAAAACGGACGCCACATAATTTATTAATGCGTGTGGTACTCAGGATAAGCAGGTTAGGGGTGAAAGATCTCAATTTCATTTGTATTCAGATGAACTTCTGAAACCCATTAGCTTATTCATGCTGTGGAGCTACCTCAGATTCGGTCTCATTTCCCTGGTATTTGCAGGCCTCCTTCTTTAAAAGCTCTTTTTTAAAGATTCTGGTGAACGATTGCCCCAACAGTGCCAGACGATTACTCAGTCGCTCAGTGCAAAATTAAAATTATAACCAAATAATGCTGGAAGTCATTGAAGGAGTAACAAATGTCTCTCGAAGTAAGTGGCAGGCTGAAGGCAGTGAAAGAAACGCGTTATCCCTGCTGTAGTTCTTGGCATGCAGACGAATGTGGCGCAGTGACACTGTAATAGAAGCTAATGAACCATTTATCAAGGGAGATGATGTGCTGACTAGATATGGTGGTAATATTGATGACAGAGGCAAAGGTAGCCACAACAACACTTCAGACCACCCGTCACAGCCCACTGCCCCCGGAGGGAGGAAGAGACCAATTAATTACTGACTGTTAGTTCAATGGCAATTAGACTGCTTGTAAGCTCCTATTCACTCCACTCCACCAAGTTTCCTCCACTCAGAAAAAAACCCAACAAGGAAAATAATCAAGGAACGAGCCAAACCCAGGACAGATTGCTAATCTGTTGCAGGGCTGACACGTGATGCTCACATTTACATCTGCAGTGAATTTAAAATGACCAATTAAGCTAACCCCCTAGCATGTTTTTGGACTATGGGATGGTGTCAGAGTAACCAATGCAGACACATAAAGGCTCCAGACTGGATTTGAACCAAGGGTTTCCTCACTGCGAGACAACAGTCCTAACCATCATGGTGCCCAGCATGACACATCCATTACTGGATAGCCACAGCGGCCGGTAGAGTTTATAGTCTGTAATAGTAGAAGTAATAATGAGACATACAAGACAACTTTGTTAAGATAGTTTATTTGGACTTAAGTTGTCAGCTAACTGACACGACAGTACGATGTTCCCTACAGGACTTGAAACCTAATTTATTTAATGAAAAATGTGTGAAAATAATGAAAATTATCTGGTTGCTTATTTTTACTTCAAATCAAACACAGAATAAAACCCATCAGGCTATTGCTGTGCTTTTCATCACCACATGTGAAAATCCCAAAGTCCTTGTTTCGATAAAACCAGTGCGTCTCCCGTCATCACAAATCGCGTTGCCACTGACTTGTTGGACGCTTCTCACCCCCGAATGCAGTTTTCACTCACAGGCTCTGATAACTTAGCCACTTATCACCTGGTTGGTTTGGAGCATGAAGGGCTTCATTGATCCTCCCCAGAGGGCTCCCTGGTGTTGGTTTCAACAGGAGGAGCTGAAACAAAGACTGTTCCTGGCACAGGGGGGCGATCTAACACGTGTCCGGAGTGGAACGTGCTGGTGTTTAGAGTCATCGCCACAGATGCTCACACAAAGTGAGAGAATATATATTAGATCTGTTGTATATTTATTAAGACTCCTGCTGCAGGTCTGCGAATGCCGTAGCACAGTCTGCTGACTTCATGTAGGCGACACTTTTGAAGGTCATTTACTGACTTCCTACTTCTATTTCAAAAAACCCAAATGATGCGTTTGGGTTTAAGTTGGTCTGTTAAATGTGGGGACCATGACCAGGATACTGTCGTTTCTATCTGGCTTTGAGAAAACCAGGCATCTGAAATTGTTATACACGCTGTAGTAGAAGTGTGGCTGACAGGCTGTGTTGGAAATCTTCAAATAAACTGCAAAGTGTTTGTTTCTTTGTTTCATTGGCACCCAGTGAAACGAATGAAATCGACCATGGTAACTGATTATTTTCAACTTAACATTTTATTAACAGTCTATAAACTGTTAATTGGTGTTATGGCTTTTGAATGTCTTATTTATTTATGCAACTATTGTTACCTATAAAGTTCTGAGGATAATACAAGGACTTAAATGGGCTTATTAGCTATTATTATATTGTTTTACCCAGCTTTTATTTTATAGCAGAATGTGACAAAGGGGATGAGTAGTTGTAATACTCTGCATTTGTCCCAGAAGTATTGATTTTTTACACATTATGCACATTATTGTCTCTGTATATTGATTTGCTATGAGTAACATTGCTGCACTTACTATGTGTTAAGTTTTAGATTCCTCAGCTTCAGTTAGTGGTACTGGCTAGACTAGTCGAAGGGAAACTGATATTCCCTGTATATAGTCTCTGTGTCCTTGATTCAGATGAGGGAGGAGAGGTGTTGAATCCATGCACTTTTTCACTTCTGTGAATTAAGTTAATTTGTGGGAGTTTTGTTAAGTTTTACATACAACGGAGGTCGTGGAAATACATCGCTTATCTCTGGGAGCCCAAAGTGTCTGCTGAGTCTGCTCACCTACCACCGTTCTGGGCGCTCGACTCAGACTCCTTCACACAGAGCAATGACTGATGTGGTTTGGATGAAAGGAAAGCTTTGATAGAGTAAATCAGGAGGAATTCATGGTGACTGCTTGTTTTCCTCCTCCTATTATAAAAGGAATAAATGAGAAAAGAAGCCTATCTAAAGGCAAACAGGTCTTTACAGATCACTTCTTTACATGTGTAGTTGGTTTATTCCATCTGTGATAACCTTGTTTTAAATTAGAGGCATCAGAGTGTAACTGCAACAACAATGATTCTATTAGCTGACTGTAAATTATATGATCATGTGTGTGCACAGTGTAAAGGCTGATTTATCCTACATGTGTGTGTATTTCATGGTGTGAGTGTAAAGCCAGTGTGCGAGAGTCAACGTGATGTATCTGGGTTGGCCACCTGTCTGAGCGGCTGACAGGGGCATTTTCTAATCTGACAGATAATCTACATGGAGGACACAGTGACAAACGACTCGCAGCGGTGACGGCCCCCGCCCCGTTTCTGCCAAGACCGAGTCAGTCACATGACCAAATCAGCGTTCTGTTCACAGACGGTATAAGAGACAGACAGAGCTGCCAACGTGGAAGTGCATTCAGTTGTTTTAATGGCCACCAGAGGACAAGATCTGTGGTTGCAAAAGAACTCTACAGAAGTCTGAAGAGGAACTTATGGTTCAGAGAAGGTGGTCCTTTACCAGGCAGTGTCACAGTCCTGGGTCTGGTGACCCGCCGTTTGTGTTTTTGGTTTCACATGCTGTGATTGTTGTTATTCATGGTTATCTTTATTTCTTGAGTTCTCAGTGATCTTAGTTCTCCCTCCCTCAGTGTTTCTCTTAGCCTGTGTTTAGTTTCTGTTCCTACTCTGTGCCTTTCTCGTGTCCCACCTTTCGTGTCTAGTCACCCCATCTCTATGTTCCCTACGTCTCCCCAGTCACTGTGTTAACCGTGTGTGTCTTGAGTCTGTGTGTTTCCTGATAGGTCCTTGTCCTGTGCTCAGTGATTTCAGTTTGGCTTCGTCCCCATCTCGTTATGTTAGATTAGTCCCAGCTTCATTTCCCCTCTGTTTCTTATTCTCTCGTTACTCTCTTGTGTGTTTTCCTCTGTCCGTTGTCGCATCGTAGCCTTGCTGCTGTGTGTTTACTCCCTGCTCCTGGTAATGTCCTACTTCTGTTTCCCAGATTAGTTTCCTAGTTAGTTCTGTGTTATTAGATTCTAGCCTTTTGAGTTCTTGTATGGATATCTTGATTCATTCCTTTGTTTTTGGGTCCTGCCCGCCACAGCACCAAACCATGACAGTGAGCTGGCAGTTCTGGGATGGTCCGTCTAGCTGCAGAGAGCACTCCTGTCAGATTGAAGCAGTGTACAAAGTATATAGTAGATCCAGACTGAAGGTCATGTTTGCTTCAACTGCTGTTGGTCCGTCAGTCGGCTGAGCAGAAGAGCGACGTTATAGCACAAGTACTAAAACCAAAGTGTGCACTGCAGCCATCGTCTGTTCGTTTTATGTTGGGTTTTTGTCTTTGGAGTGTTTTTCACCGTTCTCCTTTTCCCCGTTGAACTGTACTGTCGCTCCCTTTCTTGTTCCAACCCACTTGTCAACCAATCAGCAATTGGTTGATCCTATTAACATCATCATCTGCTTCTAGTGACACACAGAAATCCATACACAGATTTTGAATGATGTTTAAGAGAAAACAGCCCTTGTCCCTGACCGCGACAAAAACAGTGATGAGTTTGTGGTCTCAACACTCGTTTTGGGTCATATTAATTAGAACATTAATGTCATTTTGTAAATTTTAGTTATTTAATAAAATTAAATTTAATTGGAAATTTATTTATAAAATGCCGATTCGCAAAAGCAATATAAGACATTAGAAACACACCTCAACAATGAGACAACTCCATATGAGCAAGCACTTGGTGACTTTGGATCTTGGGAAGGAAAAACTCCCTTTTACCAGCCGTCTGTCTAAACCAGTTGAGGTGAAGAATCCAGAAGGGAGGCAATAGATGATATTAGCTGAAATAATCTCATTGGCTGACAGTTTTTAACAAATGATCTTGTGGGTTCACATTCAGAGTCCTTCCTCACATCCCATTTAAAAGCTCCAAGAGGTCAAAAGACAACATGTTTAGCTCGTGGCATCATCAAGAGACTTTATCAATCACAAGGTGACATCACAGCATCTTCTCTGCTCTATGTGGTTCTGCTTTTAAATGTGATGCAGAGCCGAGCACAGCGTCTAAGTGCGTATTTACAGTAAACACAGTCTGAATAAAGAATGCAGGTGGAGCCAAGATGTCCTGTGTGTGTGATAGAGGGGGACTAATGAAGATAAAAATATCTATTGGTCCATTTAATCTCTAATGAAAAATGTATAGATTGCAGTTGTGATATAAAAACTAAAAGTTCAATACGAGTCCATTTCATCCCAGAGTTTGTCCAGATGTTCTGTTGGAGTCCAACCAGATCATCTAGATGTTTTATTTTTGCCTTTCACATTTTATTGAGAACAAATTGTGTATTTTATCTGTGTGACTGATAATCTGGACAAAAATCAAACCGTGTTTCCTTGTGGTTATAATTGAGCTCACCTCTATGTGGGAGCTTCCTTTCTCCTTGGGGACAAAGGAAGCTCTCTCATGTAAAGCAAATTAAACACGGGAGCTAGCATTTCTTAATTTGCACTGCTAAGGTAAATTGCCCAAGGGGCACGCGCCACCACAAGCTCATTCCTTCATTTATAAAGTGAGTTACTTTAAAGAAACCGCTAAATATTGTGCTTTTCCTGCAGTGCTTGAGGGTCAAGCCAAGACTCTAATTAATGACAAACATCTCGGCCTGGTTAGAGTATTTTCTATTACGCGCCGCTAGCATTGTGTAATGAAGATGTGAAGGCTGTGAAATTGGGTTATGGTGCTTTGGTGCTGACTCAAATTCTGCAGAAAGTCTGTAAAGGTGTATTGAGCTTCGTGGTGCCCAGAGGTCTTCTGGTGGACTGAGATCTGCCCATTCTTATTAAACCATTCAGTCACCCCTGATTTCCTGTTAGTAGAAGTATTGTCACTCTCACACAGACTGTTCCTCATAACAGAATGAAAATATTTCACCACTGGATAAAAAGGGTTGCTTAGAACAATTAGATATTAACACTAACCCTCGTATCCCTCTGTCTAACATCCACACATTCACTGCATCCCATTACTCTGAGGCCATAAGCCTGCCTGTGTTGTTAAGGGCTTTCCTTTGATTTGTTTGATGAGTTTTTTCCATTCTGGTTTCATACCAATATATCAAATATCACTTCCTTTACAAAGAAATTATGTGCAAAGAAATATTTTTCTTAATAATTTTCATCAATACATTAACAAGTTAGGTCTCGGTGCTCTTGAGCTTGGAGTAAAACCCTAAATTATACGTGAACAGCGGTGAAGTTTGGCAAAAATAAGCCTTTCCATCCGGTGTCTGTAGCGTGCATCCATCTATGTGGACCTCCCGAAAAATGTAAATCCGTGTTTAGGCTCTGTGAAAACTGGAACACGCTACGTGAACTGATCGAGACTCTTGATTTGTGTTTACTGCAGCTGACAACAGCACAAGTACAAATGAAAAAAGTCAAGCTGGTGTTTTCAGAAATGTGCTCGTGAGGTTTCACTCATGTCTACATGTTAAAAACAATCTGCACAATGCCCTCTGAACCTTCCCCTCATGTAATCCTTTGATTGTTGGTTTAGTGTATAACCTTGCTTGTTTAAATATAACATTATTTAATGGCACAATATCGAGCTGTCTGTGCCTGATGCAGTTAGTTCCACTATGTTACTGCCACTGATGATATAGAAGCAGGGACAGCACTGAGACATGCAAATAAAATGTCATCTCTCTGCTGCAAAATAAATCTGACTGTTTGTGCAGCAGCACATTGGCAATCTAGAGTTTTATTATAAGTCTCCCTTCATTTGCTTTTGGATGTCTTTTATGGTAAAGCAGCTTCCCAGACAGATAGCTTTAATTCATCAGTTGATTTGTGGAGAAGCGATTACCGAATATTGGAATGACTGCAGCAGCTTGGCCTCTCTCTTCCCTCAATTTCATCTGCTTTGCTCTGTAAAGGCCTCTCAGCTTGGAGTGCATGGCTCCATCCTTCTCTCACTCAACACACAAAGTGCAAAAAGCAAATTGTGACTATTGACTGCTGCTGTGAATTAGGAGACACTGTTATAACGAAGAACATTTCCCAGTGTTACAAGTGTTTGGGCAGAATCAGCTATGCTATCTGAGGCAGAAGCCTTAAATAGTCTTCCCTACTCCTTTGGCTCTCTAAGATTGGTTATTTTCATTTACATATTTGGTGAGAATATGCAAGCAAATGAGGCAGGGAAACTGGAAGAAAGGGAAGCCAAAGTGGTTCCAGGTGGTGCACTGTGATTTTAACAGGGGTGGAATAATTGGATGTATTATGAAATCATAAAAGATTCATTATAGCCGGCTTGCAGGAAATGGGATGGGAGTGAGGCTGTTCTCTGCAAATCAGGTGGTACCGGCGTAGGAAGATGTGTAACTCAAAATAAAGATTGCTTGTGATTATGTGACAGCTAATATTGAGGGGAGCCAGTAAATAAAAGTTTCATCCAAATCCTCTCGTTCATTGTTTTATGATGTTTATGTCTGCAGAAGCATCACTGCATTCAAAGGAATCTAACTGAGAAAAGTCACACGTTAAAAGAATCCATATTGTCAGTCTTT
>VUQR01019064.1:0-17191 GCA_015108515.1 Hemichromis elongatus | reverse complement strand
GGTGTGTGTGCGTGTGTGTGTGTGTGTGTGTGTGTGTCAAATGCAAAAGAAAAGTCTAAACCAGCCATGCCGGCAGTAATTCAAGAGGTTCAGGAGAGCAAGCACAGGTGGAAATGTGCACTTGTCAGAGCCGTGTGAGCCTGCAGTACTTGTCTGTGTGGGGTCAGCGCTGAGGTCAACTGTATTGGGTGTCTGCCGATTCACATGTCAAACTTACTCAGATGGATGTACAGCAGACGCCAGGTTTGTGTCATAACTGAGACATTTTGAAGCAGAATGAAACTGGGAGAGCCTACAACCAAACCCCACATCTGTGTCCAGGTTGTTATGCTGCTCTCTGGCCACGCTTTGCTTTATAATGGCCACGCTGAACATACCTCCCTTTATGTGACGGTTGTCACATAAACACCGAACAAGATTAGGCTAAAATATAAATATCCAGCATCTATGGAGCGTGAAGAATTTATGAAACCTAATTAAGTCTTGTCGGTTTAATAGGCATGGGGTATGTTCATCATTAGGAGACTCATCATATATTAATTATCGACCTAATTGTGTGTCTTCCTTGCAGCTTTGGTCCAAAAAAAGCTTTTATATAAAAAGAAATAATTGCACTCCTTTGATCCGTACAATAGCTTGTGAAATGTCTTTAGGTTGCATGTTGAAATGACTCTTTAATGGTGTACTATACCTTTAGGCATTGAACAATGAGCTCTGCCTGTTTTGTGCCAACTGCGACTTCAAACCCTGCTTTTCTGAGTCATTAAGTACAACAGGAAAAAATAAAGGCAAGTGCCATTAACTATGTGGAAAAATGTAATGTAATGTTTTTGAATTGTGTATGTGTAGTAACAGATAGTAACAGATGCATATGTCATGTACAGACGCATCTGTTACATAACACTGTGAGGTTTTTTTCATTCCTCAACTGAAGTTGTTTGTTTATACGACCATTTACTTTTTGACCATTAGCAGCTTCTGTGCAAACACTGAGCTCACAGCATTAAACCAACAACCCCTGAAGAGGTGACTATGGCCCATGTGAAGCAGTCGTTAAGGTCAGTTGAAGCGGCGCACATAGAGGCATCATAGCCCCTACGCCTCATTGAGGTCCCCTGCTTTTTCAGCACTACAGGGCAGTAAGCTGCTTTTAGATCTGAGGAAATCTGTTTTAATGAATATACTGTATAAATAAATAAATAAAAGATATCACTCTGGTGAAAAACCGCCTCAGCCAGGTCACAGGATGAGCACTATCTGTTTTTGGCAGTTTCAAGGCAGATTTGTATTTTTGGCTTTTTTTCTTTTACTAATTTTGTACGAGGTTCTGAATTATTTTTGCTTGAGTTTGAGGCTTTGCTTTATATGGTTAAAGCTACAAGTAACGCAGGAATGTGAACAGTATACTGTAGTGCAGAGCTCAAGGAAGGAGGATGAGAGAGATGTTGACACAAGGCCTGTCAGCATTTGGTACATGGTTCATCCGAGCAGCAGTAAAGATACATTGTTGTGAATTAAGTTGATACTGTGGATGTTTGTGGGTGTTAGGCATCAGTGTTCCAGTCGTTACTCAAACAGCATCTATTACACAGAACAGTTTTACTTACACAATACTTAATTACTCCCTGGATAAAGTAATTAATTATACTGCACATTACATTACTTTCATGTTACGCTGTAAAACAGCTGAAACACACTGTCTCATAAATACAATGTAGCACTATAAACCTGAGGCTACCACACCAAACAACACAAATTCTTATCCAAATGAGGTCACGTGTGATCTTTAGACCACCACACTGATTCTACCGTGGAAACACGAACATGAGGAACGGAGGCTGCAGCCTGACTGCTCATCACTTTGTTACCTGTTGAAGTTCAGACTCTGGCTGCGTTCAGTCAGCCCTCACTCTGAGTTCTTGGCTAGCTTAGTGCTAGCGTGTTTACTGCATATAAACCGAGTTGTATTAGCAACATAATGCAGCTGTGTCTGTCCTGGATACAGTTTCCACTCTCATCACTTCTGTGCAATAAAAAAAAATAACGTCCACTCTTTAGACTGCGCCACTATTTTCCTCCTCTGCCTCGCTGCAGCCCTCGTGCTGCTGTCTCTTTTACTACATAGTGTATCGCAGGACTTTCTTTTGGATACCATTATAACATCTCCAAATATTTTTTTTTTAATCAAAGCAATGCACTTCTGCAATTATCGAGCATTTTGAGTTTATTTTGTATTGTTGATTTCCTTTGTTAAAATGATGTTAAATGAATGTGATTTTCTTAAGTTAAGGGTGTAGTTGAGTTATTTTGCATTCTGGATTACTAATGAGATATGTTAAGTTGTAGCATTATCATTGGTCTGTCTTGGTTGAGTTGTTACTCTGGTTTGTGTTTCTTCTATGCGTCCTTGTCTGTGTAGGTTCTGCTTGTGTTCCGTGTCTCGCCGGTATGTCACGTGTTTCATGTTGTCTAGCCCGTGTCGTCGTGTCTACGTCCCAATATGTTTCCTGTTTTATTTTGAAGGGTCTCGTGTTCCATGCTCAGCGTGTTTCATTTTGCTTCCCTGTGGTGTTCAGGTTCATTTGTGTCAGCTGTGTTTCCCCAGATGTTTCTACTTCCCTCGTTACCCTTCTGTCCTCTGTCTTCCTCTGTTCAGTGTCGGTGTGTCTGTTTTCCTCCCTCCATGTCAGAGTTCAGCTATCTCGTTAATCTGTCCAGGTCACGTTCATGTTTAATCGTTTCTCTCTCACTCCGGCTCAGTTTAGACATTCATTTTTGCCTCGTTTTTGGATTCCTGTTTTCGGCCCGCTCGCTTTTTGTTACACCTAAGTTTTGTCTCTTCCGTCTCTGTTCTTGGGTCAAACACACCAGTGATGCAGCTGTGACAATTATACAGCAGGACTGTTCCTTTCTGTGGTTAAGCAAGCACCACAAATTGAGCAAATACAGTTTATACACGTTAAAAATGACTCTCCCACAAAATACCAACAGATTGCTACGTACACACCTTTTAGTATTTACAGATTGTTTACCACACAGAAGCGAGAAACAGCTGCTGTTGTCACAGAGATGCGTATAAATCCTGCTCATTGAGCCCAAGTTGTCACGCTGCAGCACATCAAAGCGGAGTCCCTTCAGCCTTCAGAGCACATAGATGCACCGTTGTTGTTCTTCAGTGCAACGCTGGGCGAATAGCACTGAGGCAGCATGCTTTGTCCTCACCTTCCTATGTTATTGTAGTGTGGTCATAGAACAACACGTGAACCTTTAGCTTCAGCCTGACAGCAAGCTGTATGAATTTACCGCCCAATGTAAACAATAACTGCGATGTGGCGACGGTAGCATAAATAATGCATTTCATGAATGAATGCGCAGGGGATTGCGAAAGGTCAGGGAAAGTTTACACAGCAATATGTGGCAGATGGAGGGCAAAAACCAAGAGTGAATAATTTAAAAGGGAAATTGACAGCGTGGTGACAGAAGGACAATTCAGAATTAATGTAGTTTACCAACCTTGTCTGCCAACGCATCTCACGTGTCTCTTATGGACCCCAGAGCAGAACTTAACTTGATTTAACCTTCTGTTAACTTTGTTAAATTCGGTGTAGCTCCACATATATCAAACACACAGCTGCTGATTTGCATTAATAGCTTCTTAGTGAGCCACAAAACCACTAAAGCAAATCCAGCATCCACAGCAGTGAATGTAAAACTCAAACCAGCCTCTCACTGAGATGGCAAACAGTTAGCAGACCAGCACCGTCACATCTCCAGCTGTAACACCCAACTCCAAATTGTTTTCCACTGATGGATTGTGCACACCACAGCACTGAGAGGGGGGCAAAAAGAGCGTCAGCCATGCAGCTAAATCTATAGCAGCTCTGTGATTCCCTCACAGCAGCTAGCCAAGAGGTTTCACTCCTCCTTTACATATTGCAGCACAACAAAACCTCCCCAGCATGCCCATCTCCTGACGCGTGCCTCGAGAGATCATTTTCTTCTCGTTTGCCTGGCGACGTGAAGAAACAGTGCTCTTCCGTGTGTCCGCGTGAGGTTGTACCTACACGTGTCCACGTCTGCTCGAGGCTGCCGCTGTGCGCCCGTAACTCAGCCAAAGAATTCTGGACACATGTCAAGTCCTTTCATGTTTTATGAGGGTGCCGGCCGAGGGCTTGTTCACAGCGTGAGCTAAAGGCACAACAAGGGCACCTGTCACTTGATAGCACACCTATTGTGCTTTCCTTTCTCCCAGCCATGTTTCAAAGAGAAACCCTTAAGAGGTGGAAGGGGAGGGGGAAGCAGCCTTTTATCTTCTACCCCTGCTCGCCGCTATTTCAATAATGACCGGAGCTGATAATTGACAGTAAAAGCTCAACAAAGTAATGGGTGGCTTAATTCACATCTACAGTGTCTCAGTCGGCTGGAGGGGTATTGATGTTAAATGTTAAGATCCACTGATGAATGCCTGCTGGCATATAATTTTTAAAGTGGATAAAGAGAGTCACGCTGTAACTGCTCAATTTTACCACTAGGCAGTCATTCGAAAGGTCTAAATGTAATTTTCTTTAAGACGTACATTATCTAGGAGAAAGACTTTCTTGCTAGAGGAGTCATTCTTTTTCACTGTCAGTGCGTGACTACATTTCAGCATAAATGCCACACTGGCCCAATATTGATATAAACCGTAATAGCAGCGCTGTTTGAAATGATCATTTTTCTCACATTTGTAAACCTTGCAGTTAATTTTTAATTAATTTCACACTGATAACACCAAAAGCACCTTCGTCTCCTTACACAGTACAGAGGAGGGTTGCATGGCGTGCATCGCAATTTTTTTCACCTCTGTGTTTACATATGGAGCGAGTGCCTCTTACCTTAGATTAAACACCGCACAGCAGCGCCAACAAACACGCGGCTTGTGAAGGCTTCCTGTTTGATAATGTTTTCAGTTTGGATACTTAATGAGCCGAATTTTCTGCTGTGATATGAGGAAAACAAGAACTGAGACGCCTCATACCTGAACACCAACCATCTCTGTCTCTGGATCCCGACTGAAGGGATCAGAAAAGCTTGAAGGCCAGTATTTGGTATGGCCACCTAATTTCTTCACCTCAGCCTGAACTCCCTTTATGCAAACTTTTCTTTTAATTTTTTTCTTTGGGTGGCTTCATTTTCTTGTGTGTTTCAAAAGTTGCATAGTTTTCATTCTGCAGGAAAGTTGGATCTAGGCCTGATTCCAGGTGGGATTTTCCCATTTCAGCACTAGCAAGTTCTTGGGGACAAAAGAGAGAACAAAGAAAGGTGAGTCTGTCCTCGGTGCTTTGCAAACATCTGAAAGAAAAGTCACGTCAGTCCATCTGCTACCTGTCAAAAACCTGCTGCCGATGGGAATCACGTCATAGAATATAGTTTCTGGACATATCTTTAAAATATTTCACATCAGTGCATCTCATCACTGTTGATATGTTTCAGTCTGAATAAGGTGTTCACCATCTCCTGGTGGACCTGCTGGATTTACTGTTTTGCATGTATTTGTGTAGCTCTGTGGTTATGCAGCGAGGGGGATTATGTGAATTCACCCAGCACAGAGGCTACAGAGACAGGTTTGCAGGCCCAGCCCAGTTCTTAGCAGCAATGATGCTACTGCATGTGTTGGAACTACAGTGAAGTAAACATAAACCAAAGCTGCAATGGCTCCTAAATGCTTTTAGTATTTAGTTTCACTGCAATATACAGAAGTTCTTTGACTTCCTTGTCTGCTCGTTGGCAGGGGCAAACATATAAAGTACCAACAACAGTACAAAGACAAACAAGAGCAGCCAGTTTGCTGGATGCTCTACATACACATACATTTTTGAAGCTACAACATGTAGACGTGGATCATAAAAGCTTGGATTAGCACCCAAGGACTGCCAACACAGCACCAAGCTATGTAAACTTGCAGACTGTTTTTCACTCACTCACAGCATCCTTCAGCAGACTACCAGACAGTGAAAAGAGCAAAACAAAACCAAAAAACGAATGAAAAATGATGGTGAAAGCCCAAAGTTTGGCTTGGGAGCACCAGCAGTACACAGAACTTGGACCCAAAGCTCTGAAACTGAAGTCAGGGCAGACAGACGACATGAAATCTTTCTTTTTCTCGCCTGTAATGTCTGTGCAAGTGTCACGTTTACCATCCCTCATTTCTGAAGGACAGCTAAAGCTCCTTAGGCAAAGACAGAGCTCTTATTAGCAAAAGAATTAGATGACACTGATAAGACTGTTTAAAGAAGCGCTCCAAGGGACTCGTAAATTCCCTTGACATGTGTTCTTGTTAGTGCGTTAAATGCTAACAGCTCTGTGCTTTCTGGTAGCCAGAGACCAAATGTGACGGTTTAAACTCGTTTTCACGCTTTACCAAGCTAACAATACATTTAAGTGCTGGGAGTATAAGAGGAGAGCAGTGCAGCCAGCTCTCGTTTCTCCCCTGAATGCAGATCCCCCTTCGGTTGTAATTTAATCCAGAGTGCTTTAAATCCTTTATTGCAAATCATTTGCTTACTGTAGCTGTTGGCCTGGGTTGTACGTCTGGCATTTATGGGCTATAATCAGTGTTTTGCTTTCATACACTAATGATTATTAGACACTGTTAAACCCAAATGTCAGAACATTTCTCGACGCCACGTAGCTGCTGCTGCAAAAAAAGCTTTTTTCAGATTGGTTAGTGCAGTCTGACGATGGCTGCTCAGCTTTTGCATGTTTTTTATGTTTGTTTAAACATGAACAGCAGCACTTAAGTAGACTAAATAGTTTAGATGGACTCCAGTGAATAGTAAGAGACATGTCACAAAGAAAACAGTTAAACACACCTCAGCCACTTCAAAGCGTGCTTTTAAATTCTGTGTAACCCAGCTGCCTGTCAGTCTCACAGCCAGATAGTAATTCTTACTTGGATTTGTGACAGCTAAGACTTTGGCAGACTGTAATGCACACCACAGTGAAATAAAGCAGAGAGCTCTGTGCATGAAGGATTTTTCCTCTTCAACACCAAAATCACCCGCACGCATGAGTTTAAACTTTAAGACACAAGTTAGAAAAAGGCAAATAGGCTCTCGAGTTTCTCTTCCAGCCAGAGACGAGGTTTTATTTACGGTGACAGCAGCGCGTCTCTCGCTTTCTCTCAGCTGTTCATCGGGCTCGGTGCACCGTCAGCTCGCTGCTGCATTGTGGGAAAAGCCTGGCGGCGGCAGGATCTGTGCAAAGCTTCACAGGGAGCTCTGAGTGATCTCCTGGAAGAGGATTTAAACTCTGAGCTCTTTAATGTGTTTCTGGGGAGGCAGGCAGGTGAGTGCGCAGTTCCCACCGTCTCCCCCTGGAGATGGTGTGGATGGTGCCTGAAATGTGAATAAATTAGGAGGGAGGCATTGTGTTGATGCTTCAGGAGATAACCGGGGAAACTAGTGAGAGGTTCTTCTGCAAATAGTTCCCATGTGAGCGATAGCAAACCATTCATCTTTGCACTTTTAAGCAAGGCATGCTTGTGGTCTGAGCCCAAGGCGATGCAGTGATGATTTATTTTCATCTTCTTTGCTTTGGGCTATCGCTCCCTTTTGTTGCTCTTTTCTGTCAGGTAAACTGCATCCAGATGAAGGCACCCCTAAATGTTCTCCACCAGTGCAGAAGCTGTGGTGTTAACAGCATCAAACAGAAATGCTCAGATGTCATCTACCAAAAAAAGAGTTTAAATGTAAATAGTCATGAGGCAGTAGACCTCATTAGAATTGTATGAATTATTTCAATCATTATTTGGCACTTAAATATAAAAAATATAAATATATTAAAAAAAAACACAAAACATGGAAATCAAAGTCAAACAAAGAAACCTGATTTTCTCAAAAGGATCTCCAGATAAGTGTCTATGTCATACTGAGGAGGAGGTTTTAGTGGGACACTCAGTTCAGTTAAGGAGATCATCCAGAGGTTTTAAAACATCAATACTTGTGTTAGCGTACATACCGGTGTGTTCATCCTCCCGTGCTGTGTCACTGTAGTCCTCAGTGTCATCATCACTGCCAGTGTCCTCTCCTCAAAGTCAGCAGCATCTCGATTCAGATCAGCAGCAATACTGCAGCCTAATATTAAGAGCGCGATGCAGTCAGAGCCATATGCTTCAAATGCATCACCTAGAGTCGTGCCAGTTCTTATTATGCATGAGCTTGCAATGAAAGACTGATAGACGTCGGCCTCGGGCATTCTGGCTTTTACAGCCTTCTCCTCCTCCTATCATCCCTAATGATTCACTCAGGACCTGATCTGAAAATCAAATCCCAATGGGAGGTTTGGAATATGCCATTAAACAAGCAACAACACATTATGCCCAGGGTCAGTGAAAGCCATTAGTAGAGTTGCGTCAGCTTTTAGGTTCATTACCTCTGTGTGAGTGGAATGGCCTTACTGGAACATTTTACCTGCAGGCTTGTCTTGTGTGGGCCCTGCTGGGCACATACTGCACTGCAGGACTGAGCGATTGGTCAAACATTTCTGTTAGTTACTAATAAATACATAGATGGACGAGTCTGTATGTTAGCATTTTAAAGTGCAGATATTGCCATTTTATTTCTAGCAGATTATCAAACTGTTACCAATGCATTTCTATACTGTTGCTAATCGGTCTTATTTTATAGGCATGCCCTCGCTTTCATCATGCTCACTTGTTATTACACAATTGCATGAATTTCATTGTAATATTTCTTAGCAGTCCTCAATATTAATATGAGATAATTAGCTGAATAATGTGATTAAGTAGAAAAATGTGATATTTCAATATGATGACATTCTTATTTCCACCTTCATTTCCTACTATTTCCATATTCTTACAGCCTGTTAGAAGGTATCCAGACTGTGTCCACAGACAGACGTAAGAGTCCTGTTTGTCTTTTCTTTTGCCTCTCAGATTGTTAAACTGCTTCTTTAAATTGTTTTTTCCCACTGTGGCCTTACCTAGCACGTCCTGACAATGGCACCAACAAATGGCTGTAAGTGTTAGACATCTGCGGCATCAGTGGTTTGGAGCTTTCAAGTCAATGAAGACAATTTCTCATTTTTCACTGTGGTTCATAAGGCAGCTGTCACCAATGTGACTCAGGCTCTGAAACTGAACATGATATTGCTTGCAGAGTAGTGTTAATGTTACAAGGTTCAAGAGTCTTGAGTCTTTCATCTTTTTCAAAAATGCAGTTCAATAATAGACACAGATATATTCATCTATTTCTGTCATGCTATTGTGTTAAACATCACAACATTCATAGTAGTGTTTGTAATTTCTCAGGTTTGGACAGAGTAAATAAAGCTTGATGCATATAAGGACAATGACGTTAACACAGCCCTTCATAATCAGCATACAGATTTAAACGTGTGCTGTGAAACTGTTACAGAAGATGTCACATCCTCAGAGGGGCCTTATTCATGCACACTGGTGCACCAAGTTGTTTTGCTTATTTCTGGCATATTGCATCGTGTGTTTAACACATGGCACGGTTGTTTCTTTTGTATACACTCATCTGTAGTGTTGATCTGTGCTTCCCTCTGGAACTTGTACAGGCAAGCTGACAAACAATGACTGGCTCCTAAGTCAAAATCAGCATTACAGCAGAAACCCTCGTATGATCCAGGAAGACCGCCTCCTGATGGAGCTTCCTGTGGAGTCTCAAAAAAATCCCAAAGGACTTTGTTTTTCATTTTTAAGGCTTTTTTTGCTTTTTGTTTTTTTGAAAACGTGAGAAATGAGGACGTGGCTACACGGCTTCTCTTTGCCACAGTAAATGTGTCCAAAGCTTCTCATGTGCTGAAACTTCATTGATTCACACGGATGAAAAAGGCACTCGCAGACACATTAGTCTGGAAGTACCAGATCGACACGCTCGCATGATGCGTATTGATTGCACTCAGGAAGATTACTTTCCAAAGTGTTAATTCTGTCAGACACAACATCATACTGATGCATTCTGCTTTGAGAATACAACATAATATAATAAGAACATAATAAATTTGATTTAGATACATAAAAAAATAGCATGTCTGGTGGATGGACTCCAGCTTATTTTAAAGAAAGGCATATGTGCTCCTATGGTTTAGTTCTGTGTGGACCATAACTGCACTATTAGCAGCTGCTGTATCTGTTCTCTGTGACAGTTATTTTGCTGTGATGTTACCCACATTTAGAGTCATACCCACGGCAAAATTAGCCTGTGTTAGAAGGGCTGACAGAAAAACATGGAAGTTACTTCTAACATACTCCCAAACACATCCAGCACACATGATTTACATGCATGTCTTATTTTTATTGGGTTCGTAGCATTTATTCTTTGTTTTGCACTACACAGACCTTTGTGAGAGATCACAAGAGTGAGGACCCAAATACAGGATACAGAAGATTGACTGGAATAACTGAGAGTGAGCCTTTTATTTGCATTTTAGGGATTTAAAAAAATCCAAAGATATGAAAATAAAAGTAATCCAAAAGCACAGAGATCACACAGGGATAGACCGTGGAAAGAGGGAAGACGGAGCTATATATGCACCAAAGACTGAATACCAACGAGAAACATGAAGAAGAGGAACACAGGCTCACGCAATCAACAACAGGCAAAATTAACCAGGGACTCATTGGAGGGCAGGCAGGACACTAAAGAAAACAACCCTTCGAATTAAAACAGGAAACAAACAAAACATATGCGATACAGAAACCAGGGTCCAAACACTGCATGAAGCGTGCAGTTGTCTCAGAGGGTTGCTCCACGTGTTTCAGCAGTTTCACATCTCCAACAGGGATCCGTAACTGCAGCGGGAATTGAACCTGCAACATTTCACTTGTTGTGTGAACGTGTAAACCACTACACTATGGAGGCACACGTCAGTGCAAGCTAGAACACACACACGGAAAACTAAAAGCGCTAGAACTGATAAAAAGACAATGAAACAAGACTTCACAGTCACGTGAAACCAGAATAATTAGAAATCTGAAAATTCACCAAACACAATATAAAAACTGCAAACAGTTAAATAAATTTAGACTCAAATATATAAACAACCCAAGTCAGACAAACATGACAGCTTTGAGTCAGGAATCTGTTTTATCTCGTGCAAACTGGTTATTCTTTTTTATTAAGATTATGTTGTGCACTTGGCCAATAAAGCAAAATCTAAAGCAATGCATGCTCATGAAATAAAAAGTCTAAAATGGCATTACATAGTATGTATTTATCTACGGGTATCTGATCTAAAACTCCCTTGATGAAAGGACATCAGGTTTTCAACCTCCTTTTTAACCGCTGTGTGCAGAGGAGGTCTGTAGCAGGTTGGCATTTCTCTGTGCTGCTCTGCAGGAGGTTACAACACATGGAGATAAAACCATATAATGAGTTGTTGCTGGTACGTGTGCTTGTGCATGGGCCATGCAGCTATATGCTAACCTTATCTTTATCTAGCTTACGTCTCCTTTGATTGTCGACATTCATCTGCAGGTTATCTTTCACTCTCACAGAGCTTGCAGCGTTCAGGTCAACATTATCCTTTCTGTTTCCCAGCCGTAACATGCTGTCAGCTTCACCCTGTCAAAGTAAAGGTGGCTACATGCAACAGACGAGGGCAATGGCCACGTTTTCATTCAGCTCCCAGCAGGCTGACGACATGAATCAACAAAAGTCGCTATCTGACGTGTGGTTATGTTGGCGTGCGCGGTGGTGGTCCAGTTCTTTTTCCTTTTTCTCACGTGTGTTCTCAGAAGAAAATCATCACTGTTCGATTTCCAAAAATATCACTGCTTATAATACCGAATTGTCAAATAAATGTTAGTCAGTGAATGTTTAAGTGATGTTAAAACAATCCGTGTGCAGTGTCTCTGTTGTGCTTGGCAGAGAAGCCTTCTGTTTCCTAACAATGCCTCGGCTTGTAAATCTCCAGATATTCTCTTCTGTTCAGCTCCACGGTGATGCAACAGCTACCAACAACATGCAGAAGTGCAGTTGTGCTGAGGAACTTGGCCTCCTCCCTGCTGCTTCTTTGTTCCCTCCTCTCTCCCTCATGCCACCTTTCTGCTGCTGTCTTTCTGCGACATAGCTCGTTATGTTAGCCGGCTGCGTTTCTAACTTACACCTGCAGCATTATGCACACGCAAACACACACATCTGGCTCACTGGGCTATAGCCGAGGCGCTGTGAGGCACAAGTGGGTGGTGGGCAAAGGTTTGACGGGAGACAGGAACTGTTGCTTAACAGACAAGCGGTGAAATGCACGGTGGTGTAATTGCAATGAAGGGATAATTTGACAGGCGCTCGGTTATGATAGCTCACAATGCTCTTATTCTGCTGGAATCCTCACACTGACACTCGCGCTGCAAACGAACAAGGTACACAAGCATGCTCTTTACAGCACTACCCTTGTTCTTACAGACTTACCTCGAGCTAAACCCCTGTCATATTCCTTGCCTGTTTTCACATTGCTTCTTCTATTAAAGTCATCTGTGTTTAGAGGTAGTGTATATAATCAGTGTCAAGACATTTCAGTGCAGGAGGAGGTAATGCTTCTGTGGCATATTATTTTTCAGAGAAATGTTTCTGTTCTTATTTCACAGCCACTGACAGTGCAATTCATCACTCGCAGGTCTATGAGAACACCTTATTTAAACAATGCCAGTGCATCATTGCTCAAGGACTAAAAAGAAGGAGTATAGCACACCAGCCAAACATTTCATCTTTCATCTTTTCCTTGTTTTGTTTTTTTTCTCTCTCTTTCTCGGGCAAAATGAAGCCGTCTCACTTGTGTTTCCTTCTGCTCAGACTCCTGCTTTGCTCAAGGACATGGATGAAACTGAATAAAACATGACGGACATCTTGTCAACAGAGAAGACAGCCTGAGATCGGGAGGGGAAATAGAAAACCTCACCTCTGCTTACAGTATTTGTCAGCGTGGGCTCAAAAGTGGGAGTTATTCCTGCATTTTCAGGAAACAATTTGGAAAGCATTGACTGCTTGTTCCACTTTTACCAGGTGCCAGTCCTCTTTTATCAAAGCAGAATGTCATTTCTTAATCTTATACATGAACACCGTACATCCTGCTGTTTACTCAGGTAATTGCCCTGGGCTCTGTTAACACGAATACTTGCTAATAATCTTGCTAATCGCGCCGTAATGTTCTTCTGGTCTTAACCCTTTGCTGAGGATTCTCCTCCTTCCAACCTCAAACCTTCCGTCACATTTCCTCCAGCTCTCTCGCTGCTTCATTTTTCCTTTCAGACACATCAGACAGGAAGCCTTTCACACACTCCGTCCCCTCACCCTCCCCTCTGAGCTGAAGTGGCATGATGTACGACTTTACACCAGGCCTTCTGGCCCCATCGCCATCACTGCAATCACATGCAGCTAAAGTCATAACCTAGGAGGAAAGAATGCTCTGTTAGCACACTGCATACACATGTGAGGGTGAGGTACATGAATACATGCTGGGTTATTAGTTAGTAGTTTTCTAAACTTGAAGTTATTGTAACAAGGTCCAGGAAGTAGATTTTACAGAAGCAGAAATATCACAGTGCAGAGCATACTTACAAGTCCTCTTGTTTGTTGGCACTTCTGCAAAGGTAAGTGGCTCCATAGCATCTCGGGGCACTGTTGCTACGACCACTTCTAGTCTGAGATTTAGTAGGACTGTAAAACACTGTTTCGTTACATGATAAATTTGCCCATTTTCCTCACTGCAACTGTAGTTGCAAGCTTTTTGCTTCGCTTATCAATAGAAGAGAAACATTTCAGTGATATGTTGCTTAGAGCTTGCTGTTCTGGCTCCTCAGCACTACCGTTTATAGATGGAACGGCCTCTTCTTATCAGTTTAGCTAAACGTTTTAGTGACAACGCAGCCGTGTCTGTGAGCATGTGAGCAAATGCTGTCTTGCTGACATCGGCCAGATCTAAGAGCATAAAGAAACGCTGGTCTCAGTATTCACAACTGCATCAACATATATGAACAGATGTAAAGACGAGTGGTGACATTTTTGGTAACACAGCCACTGACTGAGGATGTAAAGCATCCATTCGTCCATTGTGGATGTGAAAATAATGAATATTAAATAAACATGTAAAAAATTAACATTAATACACTCCAGAATACGGCATTTGTGAAATATTGTTTGCTTTTAGCTTCTTATAATTACTTTTACAATTACAATTTGTGTCTATAATACCTGAGGTTATGCAGTACTCAAGTGTTACAATGTATATTACTTAGACTCTAATTATTTCTTTATTTCCAGTGAAAACCTGACTTATTACAACCTCATTCTAGTGTGCTTACTGTGCCTTAAGTATGTATAGGTAAATATAATTACTCTGTCATTTAAAGAAAAATCCCATTTAATTACAGAGCAGTTATGTCCTTCATTGCTTGCCGTATTATAAAGTGTTACTGGAAGTGCACTTGTTTCTGTCCACTTACCAAACTCTGATTTCCTTAAATAAACAGTTGAACTTTAGTCCACAGTCTAATAAATGTTAAGCTGTAAAAGAAATCCCAGATCTGCCCATTAGTACAAAATGATCTTTCTTTGACACACATAATCAAACAGTTACAGACTCTGCTCACACTTATTAAACCTGAAACGTTGTTTTACATACATTTATTGTGAGCCCGGGGGCAAATACATTACGCGTTTTGGTAAGAACCTCCATCAGTGCGTAATGAAGGGATCATCGCGGGAGGCTGTTATTAGAGCCAGCGTGTCTGCCATGGCTGCTGACTCTGAGATTCTTCCACTTGCTGATCATGCTCTGTGGAGCCAAGGATTAAACGTGAGGGGGAAGGGTTGGTAAATATTTCATTCTTTCCGTTTCTATAACAGCTCAAATAAAACACTTCTTGATGTAAATGATAAAATCATCCATTATCCTGGCTGCTTGGCTCTGAAATGCAATTTCCTCAAGTCACTTAAATTCCCTCCAACAGCTGTGCCGCTGACCTTACAAGTGAGTTGGAGGGATCCTTTCAACTAGTGCAATTAAAAGAACAGCGGGATATAGATTTCCGTTGGCTCGATAAATGTGGTTAGGAGAATTATAATGTGTGTGACTAATGGTATGCTCACAGTATTTAAGCACGGTTCTCATTAATATGCTAAGCAGCCAGTACTAGCTTTGTCTTTAACACTGCTCCTTAGATCCTATTGTTCAAAGCTGGGCTCACATCTTACACCCTTCCAGTCTTGCTGGACATACGCTTTGAGATTTCACATTGTTCAAATACCGGTAAGTTTTACATGGCGTTGCACGATATCAGTGGAGATGGAAAAGTCTTTCAGGCTGCAGGTGTGCCAGTGAATTACACTGGCACAAAGGTTGTAGAACTGGATTTGGAAGTGTAGGTCAGACCTTAGATTAAGTCTAATAATCCCCGATATCATTCACGAAGCACCCACGGTTAATCATGAATGCCTTATTGATCCTTAAGAATATTTTCCATGCTCATAAGGGCTGAAGACCTGAACTGCACCCAGACCAGCTCTGTCAACACCTGACATCCTGCAGTATTTCTAGCCTCGTTGCCAGATTGGACCACTTTGTTATCCATCTGTCACAACCAGTCTATCAATTTGTTTTGCAGCTTGCCATTCAGAGCGCAGTGCTGTTTGCAGCACTCCTGCTGAATGTAAGTGTCAAGATATAGCAGGCCCATAATCAATGCCCTTGCCTTCCTCAATGAATTCATTATGCCGACGTGGGCCTTTGAAATCCTTCAGAAGTATCCCATTACCTCTGGGCCTCTAAGATGCCTGCATGTAATTACGAGCTGTGATCATAACCTACAAGCTCAGAGAAAAAGAGCAAAAGGACGTACCATAAACTTTGTATAAGATCTGAGGCGGATCACCATGGCAACCTGGGTGCATGTTTAAATAGTCTAACTTGGTTAATTTGCCTTGAGAAGATAATATTCACATTAGCCATGTACCAATTTAAACGGCAGACCTTATTCTGAATGTTAATAGAATTCATGAGAATCACTTGTTTCCATAGCAGGTTTTTAATGTCGACCTCTGTGTTACATCGACTCCGGCTGTGTTACGGCTTTTAAAGAAGGACGCTAATTAAAGTGTTTTACATTAGCGAGCACAAGTGAAATGATCCGCGCTGCTTTTTGTTCATCAGCGCATCGTCAGGAAGTCTTTTCACACCTGTCTGAAGGAGTTCACATCTCAACATTATATTTTCATATTCTTTGGATTTGTTAATGTAATTTTTAAATGAATCTTAATTTTATGACGAATAAATTGTCTTTTAAAATCCTCAATGCACTGGAACTGAAAGGTTACTGTTTTCTTAACGAGCTGCATAGTTCATATTATGTGATGTGTTTACGATGCCTAAATTAATCAAATGTATGTGTTCGTAGATTTAAAGATTTCTTCTTCAGATTGAAGGAGGCATTCACTAAAAAATTGATTCTAAATAATAACTGTATTTAACTGTATTTATTTCCTGCAGCGGGCCTATGAACAGACATCATCAGTGTGAGGTAGTCAGACTCGAACGTCAAGGAAGGTGGTAGGGAAGCAGATTCTGCAGACGTTTTGGGTTTCCACAGGTGAGCAATTTATTTGGGCGTGCAGATCTCGGATGATCTCTCCTGGACTGCAAATACCACGGCGGTAGTAAAAAAGGCCCAGCAGCGTCTCCACTTTCTGAGAGTGCTCAGGAGGAACAACCTGGAGGAGAGGCTGCTGGTGACATTCTACAGAGCCACCATAGAGAGCATCCTAACATACGGCATAACAACATGGTATGCAGGGTGCTCAGCTGCAGACAGGAAAGTACTGCAAAGGGTCATCAACACGGCCCAGAAGATCACTGGCTGCTCCCTGCCCAGCCTGGAGGTCATTGCAAACTCTCGGTACCTCAGCAGAGCTAGAAATATCATCAAGGATTACTCTCACCCCAGTAATCAACTGTTTGAATTATTACCGCCAGGCCGACGGTACAGGTCACATAAAACCAGGACAAATAGATTCAGAGATAGCTTCTTTCCCAGAGCTATCACTGTAGTAAATAAGCACAAAAACAATTGAACCTGCTTAACTATACCATACTGTCACTGTCACTATACTATGCTGCTATTCATACTGTCATTATATTAATGCTGCTTTCCTATCATACTCACTATTGTTTT
>VUQR01019061.1:0-14521 GCA_015108515.1 Hemichromis elongatus | reverse complement strand
AAAAATCTGATAAAAAAAAAAAAAAAAAAAAGAGTTCAAGAAAATGTAAAATTACTATTAAATCAAATGTCATTACAAGGCTTGCTGGAAACAGTAAAATTCCCATTTTAGAGGTGAATTTGTTTGAAGCATTAGTGCGACACATGGCGCTTTGAGTAATGAAAGAACTGCACGCGTCACATACAAGGCAGTGGGGGTGAAGGACACGAAGGCTCCCTTTACATGAACAACAATCACTGACAGCTGGAGAAAATATCACTGATCACTTCTTTTTAGAGCAGCTTTGTTGGGAATCTTTGGGGTCCAGACAACCTTGGGGGGAAAAAAAACATGGATGCAGGCACACTACCCCGCTGAAACAGCCAATCCCAGCAGTAGCACCCCTCCCATAACTACACAACCTACTGGACCACACTGCAAGAAAAACTGCTCAGGAATGGTTTAAGGAACATAGCAACACCAAGGACTCAAAGCTCCCAATGCCCAAATCGCAAACCTCAAAAATGAAATCTCAGAAACTCCAGGTCGAGCGACTTGTTTGGCTATTAATGCACAGGCCTTCGACTGCCTGAAGGCCTTTTTTTTTCTATTATTGGTTCCGTTTGATGCCACTAAGTGCAATATTACTTATGTCATCTCAGGCACAGATAAATATGATAAATGTGAATTTTTTTGATATGAGCTATTTTATTCGAGTCCGAGAATAAAAACATGGGACTGGAAATAAGTCCTGTTTAAGCTTAGATAAGGCTAAGTCTGCTGGGGAGAAGGTGGACTTGGATAATTAGTTATGAGTAACTACAAAAGAGACCGGGGTTCATCCTTAGACTCCAAATATCAAACCACTAATGCGTCTTTCTAAAATAACCCAAAGCAGCACAAAGGGACCAGTGTGTTTACTAAATATAACTAAAGTCATGCACTTAAACATCCTAATTTCCCACCAGATAAACTGAAAGTCACTCGTTTTTCCCACCCTTTGAGTTCAGTGGTGACAGCAGAGGTCTGCACACATCAACATTAAAGCGCGATAAGTAAAACGTGGCCGAGGCTGCAGCTCGCAGTGGTGGAGCTTAAGGGCCGAGCGACTGGATACGGCTTCCGCAGACATAGCTCGCATACCACTCAGGTCTCTGGCAGGGACCAACTCAACCACAGTTGTGCAACATGTAACTTTAGCTGATGTAGAAGGCTCAGCTGGGACTATAATTTAGCAGAGGGACTTCTCCACAATTTAAAAAGACAATGAAAAAGTGTCCACAGCAGCAGCAAGCAGCATCCTCCAACCAAAACACTGGAAGGATCTCGATGCGTATCCATGTGGGGATATTTTCTCAAGTATCATTTTGCCATTTAAGAGGAATAAAGTGAATGGAGAGCCTTGTTTTCACAGATTTATTGGGTTACATACATAGTAGAGAAATGGCTAACTGCCTCGATCGCTTCTCCGTCTGCGTGTTCAGGGTTAGATCAATACGCACGGTTAAATGTTAAATGATCATTTCCTCTTCTTAAACTGGGGTCGGGAGGTCAGTTTTTGGGGCTACCGTTTCCAGTACGAGAAATTTACATTTAAAGATACGATGAAGACTATATTCAAACAAAAAACACTGATAAACACAGCTGATAAAAAAAAAAAGCTCAGTTTGTGGTTCTGTGAGGCAGAAGCTGACCTTTGTTTGCTGGCAAGTTCCTGAAGGCCTCGTAGAACTTGGAAAGGTACAGGACCATCAGCAGCTTGTCGGGTTGAGAGTCCGCAGCCATCTCCTTTCCTGTAGTCACCGGCTGGATGCCAAACTCTCGCTCGGCCACATCAAACGCCAGCTGATTGTTCCCCGCCACGTCCTCCTCGTTCAGAGAGTCATAATCGCTGGAGGAGATGTGTGTATACGCTCATGAGGTTTCTTCACACATATTTCATATACTGAAAACAACTATCTAAACGTAGCCTCCACAAATGTTGCTTCTAGATTTTACAGATGTCCTGCAAATGCTTCCCGTATTAGCCATAAAAGAGTTAGCTTTGGTCTAAAGGAAAATACAACAGATACAATTTTCAACACGTCAAGATGGTGACAGTGAACGTGCTCAGCTTGAGGCTTCGTGACACTAACCAGCGGCTACATTAAGCAGTCCATGCGTGCTGACTGTTTGAAGGCTTTCCAGTGACTGCTGATGGCTCCAGTACAGCAGCAAATCAAGCAACTGATCAATTCAATATGTTTTTTTAAATGTACCATTAACTGCCACATTGGGTTTTACAGATACCAGAAAATTAACACTTTACAGCATTTACACCGGAGGGCACTCTTCACATGAAGGCAACTCTGTTGGCCTTTGTTTCACTGGTGAAAGGTAGAGGCATGGGAAAAAAACAAAAACAAAAAAAAACACACGCACGCAAACACGTCAACATCCCTGCACGTGGAAACTGATGCTACGTGTGAAATCAACAGCTCAGCGCTATGACCGCCACGGAGGTGACGCGTGTCACAATTTTGAAAGCGCTGATGTCATTACAACCCATCACTGTGACACTTTACATGCAACAGTTTCAGTTTTTCATATGTGAGCAAGAAATGAAACAAAAATCAGTGGTTCTGGATCAAGGAGTTGCCAGTGAGTTTGCACGCAATTTTTAAACTGCATGCAAAGTCAGAAGAAAAATCAATTAAACTGTAACTGAGGGGAGAGCCAAAGAGACGTGGCTCTGAAACGTTTCTTTTGTTTTGTTTTCATGTGACATCATATGACTCGATTACTAAGCCATTCTTAAACCGATCCTTGCTCTCGAAGCTGTTGACGGAGCATGAGTATTTATCACGAGCATTAGCGCAGGTGTTTCCTGTATGCCCTGTTTGAGTGCTTTGGTTGTTCTTACATGAGCTCAGGCTTCTGCCGATGGATGAGAGCACAGAGGGCCAGACCATTCCTCCAGGAAGATGTGAGGTTGGTGACATCGACCCCCTTGTACCCTTGAGTCTGCTTCTGACACCAGCTCAGCAGGCGGCCGGGATGGACCTCAGACTCTACGCGAGAGAAACAGTCTGTCAGTACGATGCATGCAGCATCACAGGAAGGTGGTACGTGTTTGTTTGAACTTGGAAAACCTGAACGGACTCCCAGGCCTGAAGCAGAACAACACCGGCAGCAGAGCAGATATTCAGGGCTGCAAAACTTGAACGCCGATGTGATTTAAATCATGACCGTAAACTCAGCAACACAAACAAGAGAAGGAATTAGGGTGGCCAACGGGTCCCAGTACTCTCTCTGCAAAAACACTGTAGGTAGTGGGACTGGGAGCAGTGGGGTATCAATGCAATCCTCTGTTTCAGCAAAAGCACCAGTGTCCTCTTTAGTACACGATTTTAAACAAACTTATGAAATAGCACAGCCTTAATGAGAATTATGATAAAAAGCATGTGATACAAATATGTCATGTCATACGTCATGCATTTTCCTTCCTTGCACACATAACTTAACATAACATACTAGCGCTATAATATGCTGCAGGCACTCTGTGGTGATAGATTTACAGAAGCTCGCTGCTCTTAATTTTGGTGCGGTCTGCAGAAAGGCTTTTATTCATTACAGATTCAAATCACTGTTTTCCCCACATTCTCAAACGAGTATTACAAATTTCCTTTGAAATATCAGAATATCATTTTGAGGCTCTATTGCAAAGCCCTAATCCTAATTAGTATAATATTCCCGGGATAATCACGGCTCTTTACCACCACATTTTTTTTTAGTTCTCCATTTAATCCATTTGCTCCAATACTGCCATCACATTATTATGGGGAGGCGTCTCAGAGTACCTGTTTACTGGGGCAGGACACACGAGCACTATTAAAATTGTTAATATTGACTCGTTTTTACCCCCATAGTCCCTCTGAGTAGTACAACAACATGTTACATGACCTGGATAAAGTACTAATATTAATAAATTGTGCAAATTTAAATACAAAGTCCTACACTGTATGTGTCTGCTCTTCCAGAGCACAGCAGGTCAGCTCATGCCTGAAAGAGGAATCATGTTTGACCCTCGTGCAGGTGTAATGTTATCCACCTGTATTGTCTGCACCGAGGTGTGTCGAGCCTGCGACTGAGATCGAGCTAAAGTTTCCCCTCAGGAGGGCTGAGCAAGCATTCAGTATGATGTCAGCGGCCTTCCTTCAGTGAACAAATCTGAGGAATTCATTCAGACTCTTTCTGGGGGTATTAGCTGACATTGCCAACTGGTGCCGAGATGTTCTTGGAAACCTCGTATGAGCTTCTCAATTTGATGTTTCAAAGAAAGCTTTGATGCAGTGTTAATGAGGCTGCAGATGCGTCCAGTCTTACTGATGACTCAGAACGATCAGATTACTATTAAAAGAAGACTGGGAGCTTTTACAGAATTACATCCCACCTGAGCAGTTGGCAGCAATCCTTTATGCCGCTACATATTAGGCACATCTACAATCTGCTCTTTGAAGACTCTCACACGGGAGAAAATGATTCGACATGCCGGGTCTGTCCAAAAGCATCAAACGCTCCCAGTGTGCAAAGGTCCAAGAACACAACGAGCAGAGCTCGATTATCATCAGCTGTCTTTTTTTTGTGATGCGCTACAATGTTGAGGTTCTTGGATGTTACCTTTGGTTACAACTTGACACGATTATCATTAAATCGATTGTTCATGTTCGGTGACCGGAGTGCACTTTGTAGCTTGGAAGGACAGTTACCTTTCCTGGACAGGTTGACTGATCGATGCGCTGGTCCTCCTCTTTCCATCTGACCTGGTCCCTGATGGCCATCAATGAACAGGTGACGCACCTGGAAGTACAAAAGACAGGAGATGAGAGAGGAGACGTAGGGTTAGGGTTAGCCTGGGTTAACCAGGCTCTAGGGACGTGCAGATAGAAACTGTAGGCTGTCAACCGAAAATTTGTGCATTTTTCTTTAAACATTAGATCGGTAACTGGCATTTGAAATGCAATTAGTGATAGGTCAAATATCAGGGTAGCCATTGGTTCATTTAAAAAAAAAAAAAGGGAAAAAAAGGGAAAGCTTCTGCTGCATCAAAATGCACTTGGCACTCTTTATTCTCCACATTCAGTGGAAAGATTATATGATTGCGCTGACTGCACGAAACACACTCACAACATTCCTGTTTGAGTTTTCAGAGTCTGCAGTCCTCCGGCGTCACGAGAATCAATACTTGGAGAGATGTTTTCTCATTTCCTGTTTTGACCTTTTGAATCTGATTGGTTGCGATTGCCCAATAGTTATGAAAACGAAAAACCAAAGACAAAACCGTGAATATTTGTGTGACGACTGGTCTGAAGGTGTTTGGTAGCAGCCACATAAGTTTGCTGATGTGAGGATGTCAGATACCGTTCTTCGAGATTTCACCAGACAGCCGCTTTTATGAGACCCGGACATCGAATGAAATTCAAAGAAAACAAAAGCAAGCAGAAGAAATTAGTGCCTGACTTCTTGGCTCTTAAAGAATCTCAACATTACAGCCTCCTGCAGGAAAGCAATCACCATATTTTTATATTCAGAATCTGAAGCAGATGAGTTATGCATAGCGATTACTCCTCGATGACCCCTCTCAGCTGCACAATAGTGCTCAGCCTTCAGCATTATGACGGCGAATGTGATATATTTGCATATTTCTAGTGAGCATAAGAAGTTTCCCCAGCGCCCTGATTTGCAGAGCAGAATATTATCGATGTAAAGCTACAAACGCAGCTCTCACCGGCGGTGTAGTCGTTTTGCGTCAAAGCACCAGCAGCAGAGATTTGATCTCAAAGTGCAGAATTTGGAGAGAATTTGCTCAGAACAAGTTTGAGCTTGTTGTTGATGTCTTTGCAAAAATGCATCTATGCAGAGTAACTGAAACATCTAAATCTCTTCAAATACAGGTTGGCTTTATGTGATATCTACAGTATTACTGTGGAAATGAACCCCTAACATTCCAGTTTAAAGTGAGGGGGAGAAGTAAAGATTTCAATACAGTATTGCAGTTATTTATCAAAGGCAACTTATTTCCTTCTTTCTCTACAGGGACACTGTCGAGTACAGGACTGACCTGATGTGGGCGCACACAGCTGGTGTTTAGGTTGGGGTAGCGGGTAGCCGGGTCAATGGAGTACTGGTCAAAGTTTTTACTGATGTTCTCTGGGGTGGTCTGGGGTAGGAGACGGTAAATGCTCTCCCTGGAGTCGAATGAAAAAGGTTTAACTGTCAGACTTTAAAAAGAACAGCTTTTTAAAGCAACCCAGAGTAACTATGACTCAAAGTGCATTCACGCGGAAACAAACAACCTCAGGAATTATTAGAAGACATTATCCTGTTGGAAAGTACTGCACAACCTACAATCCGAGAAAATATCAAAACAATATGAAGCCTCAAAGTTGGCCCAAAGTTACCAGAATGAATTTAAAGAAATTGACCCCTTGAATGCATGAACATGCTCACACACACCTCTCAGCCAGCATCTCCAGTGGGCTCTTTCCTTTTGCCCAGCCCTTCACCATCCAAGCAGTGTCAAAGGCAGCCAAAAACCCCCGAGCGCAACCCGTACCCATCGGCCAGAACGGCTGTAAACAGAAAGCATGACACACAAGCTGAGCCTCGAACACAACGAGGGCAGTGTTCGACAACTTTCACAACACTTAGAAATACATTTTATTTTAGGCACCTGTCAAAAACATTAGAAGACTTAAAAATATACATATGATAAAGTCAATAAGTATTAAAAAAAAGAGTCAATAAAAGTCAATAAAAGCAGTTTACAATACATAAAGTCATTACGCCCAGAAGGGCAGGTTGAAAACGATCAGACTGGGTGTGGGAGTTTAACGACGGGTGTTTGGAAATGAGATGAGTCGGTATTACGGATGTCTGGAGGGAGGGAGGTCCAGAGGTGAAGCCTGTGGAGGCCATGGCAGTCAAAGGGGTGGATGCCACAATGAAAAAGAGAAAGACGTCCAAAAGCTGGGAGCAGAATTTTGAAATCAATACAATATTTAAACAGAAGTCAGTGAAGCTGCTGAAAGACAAGCACGATGTGGTTAATGAAGGTGATGGTGAAAGCGGTCGAGTTCAGGAACAGCTGAAATCTATGGATGAACTTGAACACGTGAAGGACGGCAGTACTGTCGAGTGAGATGGATGGAAGCGATTAATGTTATGAAGATCAAATATGACATGAGGCCGGAAGGACGGTGTGCCGTCAAGGATGACACGTAGACTCTTAACCTGAGGGGAGGGAGAAACCGAGCGACTGTCAATGAAAAGGGAACGCTACGACTTCTCGTACCTCAAGCAAACTGTCTCCCACCAGCGCAACCAGCAACTGGTGTCCATGTTTCTCCCTTATCAAGGCAGCGTTTTCTGAAGCGTACATGCAGGTGAAGTCGAACATGGCTACATCCGGCTGTCCGTAGTGGTTGATGGCGTAGTCCAGGGACGGCAGCTGGTAGTTGGTGCCAAAATCAGCCGCTTCACGGGCATACGAGAGCAACGCCTCGTGATTGACGTTGTCAGGACTCAGCAGTCGTTCAGTTTCCATGTAATCCTGCATTAAGCACAAAGGAGGAGACAGTTCATTTTAAGCCCACGGCTGTATTGACAGTATTTCCCTGACGAAACTTAATCTAAAAAAAAAATAAGCTCAACACAAAGACACTGCATGTGTTTGCTGAGTCAGCGAGCTACTGTGAGCGATGAGGCCTCTGACGTTTGCGCCTCATGGGAGCAGGCTATGATGCAGCTGACGCATGGAGGGATCATTCAGCACTGATGGCCAATGTAAGACGAGAGGGAGACCACTGAGCGCACAGGGTTCCACCACGCGTCTCTACTTATGTTACTCCCACTGTGGGGGAAATGAATCTGCTTTCTTTAACACTGTGGGGACCTCATCATCATAACTTAACAGAAACAATTACATTTTTTTTTTAAAAAAGGTGGAGACTTGGTTGAAGGTTGCAGATCAGAAACGGTTGTAACAGGTTTAGGGAGAGTTTCCAGGATCTGAAAAGAAATCCGTGTAATGTCCTTGTGATAAAGGTGCATGAGAGGGGGGAGAAAGAAAATGAATAAATAGCCCTCATACGTATGCCAATCCATCCCCAATACTCTATGACTCTCCTGCGTGTGTGTATTTTCAGATAATTGGTTTGGCAGACATTACCGGTGTCTGAGGGTCACATGGAGCCTTTCCATTATGATCCAGTCGATGTCCTAATGCAGTTGTAATAACTGCATTTATACCATCTAATCTCTTAATGGCGTGTGTGCGTGTGTAGGACGGTGAGAGCGCATGAACATTTAATTAGAACCCTATTCATCAACCTCCTCTATGCAGACCCGTCACTCACTGGTCTGGCGAGCACGCACGCATTCCTGTTTGGGAGCTGCTTTTGAATCCTTGAACCAGGGTTAACCACAGAGGGAGGGTGTGAACTGTAAGCCACTGCAGTCTGGAAGAGTCGAAATCTATGCTTGTGTGTCTGAATAAATCAAAGTCAGCTGAGTAAACTTACATTAATGATGACCCCTTTGTCCAGCAAGCTCTGCTTTTTTGCAGTCATGACAAAGTAGTGGGTGTTGTCTTTGTAGTAAACTATGTTCTCCAAGTCAATTCCTGCCCAAAAAAAAAATGAACATATTTACTCAACAGAGGACGTTTTGCAGAGGGAGGAGCAGCCTTTAGAGCGGGAGAAGCTGTCATTTCCCATTGCGACATCCGTTCCCGACTCACCCGTCTCCTCTTTGAGTTCCAGAAAGAACTTTTGGTTAAAGATGAAGGCCACGCCACTTATTTCCTCTACTTTGGCCTCTGCTGTTGTGTTCCTATTGACAAAGTTAGCTGTTATAGCGATGGCCAGCTTCCCACGAAACTCCTTGCGGCTGAATCCTGCAGAGGTGGGGGAGGGGAAAAAACAAACAAACAAGAAAACAAAAACAGGTTCAAACCATTCAAATAACTTATTTCCTGAAGTTGGCAAATCAAGTCATCACACTGATGGATGTTTTGTAAGCCAAGAGTGGATTAACAATGTAAACAGGTGCGAGTCCATTCACACATGAGAAGAAAGATTTTAAAAGGAATGCATTGATTTCAGAATAGGATGAGTAATGTGCTCCGACTCTTTGACGTTTGTTAGATTTCTGACTGCAGAATTATGAACGAGCTGGAGCTTTACTGAAACCTGCAAAGACACATTTACAATAATCTGAGCTGCTGAAGACGTGGTCATTTGAATACTGGGCAAGCAAGATTTTCTGTATCTACTTCACACTGAAATCCTTTCAGGACCCGGCTTTGGATCTAGGCCGGACTGACAAGAGATGCCTTTTTCTGTCTCAAGTAGTCATAGGTGTTAATGTGAGTGCGTCTCTGTGCCAGCCCTGTGATAGACTGAGGATCTGTCCAGGGTATACCGTGCATCGTGCCCTATGACAGCTGGGATAGGCTCCAGCGCATCTGATATAAGGTTGATAGTAAACCGACTTTGTAATTTTCTTTATGAGTGCATAATCCATTCATGATGCCTGGCTGGAAGATTTGGGCATCAGGTTTTGTAGATAGGCAGAGACACTTATACTCGTTTTCTTTGGGGGTCAAATCAACCAACGATTTGCTTAATGCACTTAAGTGTAGGGGAACTGCAATCATATGGTGACACTGATAGGTAGAGTTGTGTGTCATCTGCATACGTTTGACAAGTGATGTTATAATACTCTGAGTCAGAGGGAGCATGTAGACGTTATTCCGTCAATATAGCTAATGTACTCTCCAGAGTCGACAGTATTTATCAAACAGGCTCCAGGTGTACATCCCATCCTTTTCTGGCAGAGTTGGGTTGCGACCTCTTTGTCATCCTTATCGTGGATATGTGAAATTACTGCAGATCTGGAGTAAATCCCTGCTGGGCCTAACCATTGGGGAATTTTGTGTTTTTCCAGACAGAAGCTGCAATTCTTAAGTTATATTATTAGCTCAGAAGACAGTCAGGAGTTAGTCATAATGTTGTTTTTCCCTTTAAAAATAATTTGCTTCTTTTTTCCCCCCCCTACTAGTCGACTATTATAATCCAATTTAGAATATTCCTCGGAGAAAAGTCCCAGAGCAACATGCAGCTGATAGAGTTTCTCTGCAGTCATGGAGACGCCAAACCTTCAGGAGGATAATGCTTACTATTACCATTAGTCATCTTTATGGGAAAGTAAACATATTCATAACACACACGTGTCACACACACACTTACACACGAGCACAAAATAAACACTCCAACTTCTACACTTTGACAAAGCCAACAAAGCTCTCCAACAGTTCATGAACCAGAACACCCCTCTGACCCCATACGCACCATTAAGCCTCCAGCTGAAACTATGTCAACAGGAAATGCTTTACCAAGTGGCCGAAAGCAGCTTTGCACTACCTCACCTCATTTCCACAAAACCTATGTACCGTTTCTCACCATCTAACGTGCTTTTGCGTCCGTCAGCTCCAATCACCACATCAAATTCAAAGTCTGAGACAGGATGGCCAGAGGGTCGGATCTCCGCCCGCCAACCATGACCTGAGAAAGAACACAAAAATATATATATATGATATATAAATATATATGATGTTCAAGGACAGTGTAAGAAAACACAAGCAGGAAAGCAGGATGGCATGCTCAAGTGGTGATTTTAAAGACCCCCCCCTCCAAAAAAAACCCAAACAAACAAACTAAGACCAGATGAGGTTGGATCTCAGCTACCCTCTCAGATGCCACATAGTTGTGTCATGTTCCTTGGAGTCTTAGGGTGAGGAAGTTTCTGGACATGCTATTTTAAGACATTCAGAAAACCCAGCACAGAGTTCAACTAAAATTTAACAGCATACTCAGTTTATCATTATTCTCCACACACTCTGTTAGAAATAGTCTATATATACTTTAAATGTGTGATCATTTTAACATGCACTTTGTGTAGGGAGCTTTCCTTATATAGCCGAGATATGCAGGCGAGTCCCAGCATGTCACTGCCACTCAGGACACTTTAACATACAGATAATACCTCAAATGCACACCCACAGACACACTTGTCTTTCTGTATTTGTGAGGATACTTACCGACTTTGGAAGTGAAAGTGGCTTCATGGTAGAGCAATGCACTGACTCAGAGGGTGTAATCCTGAATTTGTTCATGACGCTATACTCACCGACGTCCTTCTGCTCCTCTGGTGGCTCCAGCAGTTTGATGAACTCAACATTGACGTGAATCTCGACACCAAGGATCAAGCTCACTTTTAGCAGCATCAGTTGAAGCTGGCGGATACCTGGAGCGGGCGCACAGAGAGACGAAGGATGCTCGTGAAGCAAACCGAGCAAAGAAAATAACTATCAGCAATTATACATTTGATACACTGACTGGCACGAGATACGGTAGTTACTGCCACATCAATTAAATCTCCCGAATAAAACTTGGAAATCCAAAAAAAAAAGCCCACGACCTCACCTCCGTGAGCCGTAATTTAAGAAAAAAAAAAGAAAAAAAAAAGGGGGCATTCTTCTAACCACGCAGCCACTTATGGGGATAAACAGAAATAATGCCAACAGACAAGTGCCAAAAATGACCCGAGCCCATTCAAGGATGGATGATAAAGTTAAAATATCCAACTTTAGCAGTCTTTAAACGATGCTTTAAAGCCTCCGTAACAACGCTGTGGGAACTAACCCTTCAACTTTAGGAAGCCTTAAAAATAGGGGACTACTATAACTGTCATTTAGCACTATTAACAGGTAAGCGTGTCTATGCAATGCACCTTGTTACACAAGATGGCAAGCATTATGTAATATCTCAATAGTTTTAAAACAATATTATTGCTAAAACTGGACTTAGCTGAGTTTTTAATGTTATTTATTCATAAAACAAATAGTGTGGGGTTTGAACTGTTTTATGCTTCTTAAGTAAGCCATGTGACGTTAGTCTAAGAACCACTGACATAAAAAAGGTAATCACAACAGAGCTTTGCTGCTGCTGCTGCGACTGAATGAATCCAAAGCAACGAAGACAAGGACACTGTACTTGTGTGGACCTGTCACATACAAATCTGGCATAACAGAGTACTGCAACCAAACAGACCATAAAACATCAGACTGACATCAGTAGATACTTGCAGAGACACGACAACAGACTCTCAATGAGTCAAAATTTAAATTTAAATCAACCATCAACAGAGGAGGACGCTAGGGACAGGAAGAGGGGAAGGCTGATGTGGCGAGCCTAAAGCGAGCAGCTGGAAGAAGATTCCTCCTGGACATTACTGTAAGAATATGAAGTGCCTAAGCATTTACACAGATAAGAAACAATAAGTGATGAGAGTCACACGACCTCATCTTTGAAATGAGATACACGACACGGTTACTAAAGCTGGAGAGCAATAAGTGCCAACAGAAACATGCTACTTGCAAACTGAAGCAAATCCGGCTGCAGGAAAACCGAATCTCCTCTCACATGACAGAGTCACACATCCACTTCTGTGATGTTGGCTTTGGTTTGTGGCCAGACAACATCACATTTATCTGCACAGTGGTGATTTATCACACACAGTGCACTTACTCAGAGTTAGGAACCATTTACATGTTATGGCTTTACAGTACTTTGCATGTTATCTCTGTTAAACCATTACTGCAGTGCCACTCTGAGAACTTTACAACTCATTTTATTCATTTTTAGGTTAAAATGAAGATATTACATTCAAAATCTTAAATCAATATTATACATTTTTCAGAGTGATTAAATTTTCTTCTTACAACTTCTGTTGGATATTTTTTATAATCTGACATGTCTTCAGCTGGCATAAGAAATTAGCATTTAGTTGAGACTAAGGGGTAAGCACCCTGGATATCCGCTAATGTAGGGGTGGGCATCTCCAGGCCTCGAGAGCCGGCATCCTGCGGGTTTTAGATCTCATCCTGGGTCAGCACATTCATCACCAGGCCTCTGGAGAACATGTTGAGGAGGTAATTTAGCCATTTGAATCAGCTGTGTTGGATCAAGGATGCGTCTAAAACCTGCAGGACACCGGCGCTCGAGGCCTGGAGATGCCCACCCCTGCGCTAATGTCTGTGCGTGTGTGCCCCGCCCCTTTCAGAAAGAGTGGAGAAAGCAGCGGCTCCTATAGGCTAAAGTCTAGTACCAACTTTTAGACAGTACGAGCCCGCTAATCCAAGCAACATCAAAGTAGGCACTGCATTTCCTCTCACACTCACAAAAACCACATTAACAGATGAAAGATTGACAATTTCCCAAATTATTATTATATAACTTAATAAAAATGGCAGACAGGCAGAGCAAGAAAATTTTAATACAGTTTCCATTTTGGTTTTTTACGTCTGAAATCTTTTTATAAAACGAGAATGTTTCACGATTATATTATGAAGATACTATGGGATATGTTTTGTTTCCTATTACAGCCATTTAGAGCCTAGCCAATTAAGTTTTAGGATGTGCGTGATCATGTGAGTCAGTCAGCTTCAACGCGTCTGCTCCGTCATGTTTTTGGCAGATTTCATCCAAGCTAAAAGAAACAGGAGACAAATGACGTGTGCACACTCACTGATGTGGTCGATGGAGCCAGCACAGAACTTCCCGTAGAACTTCTTGGCCCCGAGTCCCCTGAGGTCGTGAATGGTGTAGGGCCAGAGGTGGAGCACATTGTTCCTGGAGAAGGTGTCTCTTTTTTCAATCACCACCACCTTGCAGCCCAGTAGAGTCAGCTCGATGGCCGTCCGAAGGCCACACGGACCCCCGCCGATGATCAAACACTGAACGGGAGAAGATTTCCGTTACGATTCTGTAGTGAAACGGTAACGCAGGCTTCTAAGAGGATAAAGAACCGAGGAACAACCCCAGCATGTCGTCTGTCTGTCTGACTCTCACCGTCATTTTACTAACTTGTTTAACACAAGCTTATAAAAACAATGGAAATAACAGAGAGCTCTGAAGGCAAACGGCAGCAAACGTTAACTGAAATGTTTGCTGGCATGTTACTCAAAGCGGCTAGGTTGTGAATCAGTCAACCAGGGGCGCCGTAAAGGGGTGGAAGGTTAGGACGATTCTAAGGGCCCAGGCTGAGGAAGGGCCCAGAAGACCAGATCTCTTCATTTTCTCATTTCTTTTCTCTTTTTAATATATACGTTAAATGTGCTAGGGCCCCTCCTACACATAATATGTATTTTGTCTATTTGGACCATATATTTAATAATATTTAACAAATAATGTATTATAATAATGTACTGTTTATGACACACCCCTCCCTTTCACAATGGTTCGTTCCACCCATCTGTCCAAGCTACGGTCGCTAGCATAGCGTCTCTTGCTATGATGCAGCTCAGACAGTGACAAACGCAGGCATGTCACATCATACAGGCCATGTTTATTGGGTTGAATTTTATCTGTGAAAAATGTAGAGGGCCCAAAAATGTTGGTTTCCATAGGGCCCAGAATTTCTGGTGGCACCCCCTGGTGAA
>VUQR01019060.1:0-11244 GCA_015108515.1 Hemichromis elongatus | reverse complement strand
GCCCACTCACATCCTGGGCCATCTGTCCTCTGGAATTCACATGATAGGGTGAGGCCAGGTTTCACAATGAGTTCACCTGAAACCATGGCTGATTGAGACCCGCACCCGTTTTCACACCTCGTGTGAATAGGTAGAGGATCAGTAGGGGTCCCATTGTCCCTCTACGAGGGACACCCCCACAAGGCTTAAATATGGGACTCTCCACCATATGACCCTCGAACTGAAGAAGCTTCTCGGATGAGAGGTGAAACGTCTTCAAGCAAACTAAAGAAGTCCAGACGCCTTTTCCTTACAGCTCCTTAGACTACGATGACCTGGATGACTGAGAACCTTCACAGACATATTCAACCAATCAATAAAACTGCAAATGAAAATGCTTTTTTAAGTGAGGAAATAAAGAATACATGGTCACAATAGTGTGACCATGGGTTTGGCCATCACAATATAGAAAAAACACAGAGACAAAAGCACAATAGTTTTGGCTCAGTGTGTGGGAGAGCATCATTTCTTGTAATTCAGTTTTTTCAGGCCAGAAAAGAAATTCAGCTTGTAAACTTGTAAACATGTAAACTTGTGAAGAGTTTGAAAATATTCTGCATCATCCAAACTCATCATGAGAATTTTCTTGAATATGTTTTTTGAAGAACGAAGCCATTAAGTCAGTCTGAACAGAATAAATGTATATATCTACAGTATATCTGAGATGTTTTGTTAAAACACAATGACCGGCCACTCTGTTGGGTACACCTGTTCAGCTGAGCATAGCTGAAACTAACTGCATTTAGGCATGTGTTGGAGTTGAAACAGAGTACCAGAATTTTGGTGAAAATTTTGCTTTGAATGTAGAGTGGTTGTGGGCTGAGTGTTTCCGAAACTGCTGATCTGCTGGGATTTCCCTTTAAGGGTTTTAGGTGGTCCAAAAAAGAGAAAATATCTAATGAGCAGCCCTTCTCTGGATAAAAAGCTTTTTGATGACAGAGGAGAGCCAGACTGCTTCAAACAAATAGGAAGGCAACAGTAACTCAGACAACCACTCATTACAACCAGGGTACGCAGAGGAGCATCTCTGTTTGCAAAACACATCAAACCAGTGGTGCTGGTGCACTGTTTAAACACCACGGCTGGGTGTTGTTGCTGAACATCTCCCTACACAGTATCTTCTGGAGTCTACTTCTTGCTGGGTTACACACCATGTTACACAAGTCAGATCATCTCAAACTGGTTTCTTGAACACAACAATGAGTTCAGTTAGGAAGCAGTGTCGGAAAGTTTAGAAAGTCAATGTTTCTTATATCTGGGAGTAAAGAGCTCCACAGCCTGGGAGCAGAGCAGCTGAAGACTGCTTCCCACGGTGGTGAGGAGGAAGGAAGGCACAGACAGCTGGACAGAAGAAGAGGATCGAAGTGAGCAGGCTTAACAGGTCAGAAAGGTGGGGAGGAGCAAGGTTTTGAAGGGCCTTGAAGGTCAGCAGAAGAAGCTTGTATATTACTCTGAATTTGACAGGGAGCCAGTGAAGTTCCTGATAAACAGGGTGATGTGCTGGTAGGAGGGGTTCTGGTCATTATGCAGGCAGCAGAGTTTGAACCAGTTGAAGCTTATGGAGGGATTTCTGGGGGAGACCATGCAAGAGAAAATTACAATAGTTATTACAGGAGGTAACAAGGCTGTGGACAAGCATGGACGTGGACTGGGTGGAAAGACAACGATGTAATGTGTTAATGTTGCGTAGATGGAAATAGGCAGAAAGGATGAGATTAGTGATGTGAGATTTAAAGGATAGTGAACTGTCTAGGATGACAACAGGCTCTTAACCTGAGGTGAGGGGGAAACTGTGGAGCTATCAATAGTGAGTGAGAAATGATTTAGTGCCAATGAGGAGGAGTTCAGTTTTATCGCTTAAGGAATTAGAGCTGAACCATGATTTTAATTCAGATAAGCAATTTATTATCCGAATTAATAAATTATTAATTATTTTATTGAAAGAAGATGCTTTTCATCTTTTAGCTGCTGTAATTATGATTTCCCAACTTCTAGAAAACAAATTTAAGTATTTATTTTTTATTTGTTTTGGGTTTTTTGTTGTTTTTGTTTAGAAATGAGGAAGATTTCTGGAACTCTTATTGCTAGAAGATTTTAATGCACCACCTTTCAACACCAGCCAATAAAAAAATAATAAAAATAATACACCTGCTTATTGTGTGAGGCAGCAGACAGCTGTGGGCCCCTCATACACACCTCCATGTCCCTGTGTCACAGCAGGCCTTTGATCAGGTAATTGCCCCTCAGCCCCGGAGTTTGCATCCCCCATATGTCTCTATGGCGACCACCTCTTCAGCATCCATCTGCGAGCCGCCTTCACGCCCTTTTTGAGATGGACTTATATGTTATGAAGCCACAAGTGAAGTAGTGCCTTTCCCACTTAAGCTGCACAATATTGTAAAATCTCACATATGATGTGTGTTTATTTTTTGTCCCCTCTTTACATGGGTTTGTCCATACATCCAGCATATGCAAAAAGCAGACACATGCACACACACAGACACACACCCAGCTCAGTGCAAAGGTGAAATAAATTTTTTCAGACTGCAATAAGGAGTCCTTTGTTTCACTCTGAACGCTTTGTCACACCCATACATACACGCATGACATGACCAAAATGCAGGTGGTCCTCATAAGAAGCCATCTGTGGACTCAGGTGAAGATGCCGTGCATTGGTGATGTTTCTCATGGAAGGGATGAAGTGAGGTGCTTTTGTAAAGATTTAAATGCACGGCTCCTACTTATCTTGATATTTGCCCATTTAAATGTTCATTTTTAAGACCACTTTCCTCTTTAATGTCTGCAGGATCACATTTATAATCCATTCCTGCTCGTGTAGAAAGAAATTCTCTAATTAGAGTACTCTTTCATCCATTTAAATATTCTCATTATATTTAGCATTAATTTTTGGTCACCTTTCCCAGAAATTCGGTTTCATCTATCTAATTTCCTGGGGATTGATGTTAATAAAGCATTTTCATTCTGATTTAAACACCAAAATGACATGACTCTGTAGTCGGCCTCCAACAGGTCAGCAAGGGATGCAGAGGTAATTTAGTCAACATTCAGACAGACGGATTAAAAAAAGATCTAATCCACACGTGGAAGCTGCACGGTCACATCCTTACCTGTTGACAGCTTTTATGGGAAAAGTGTCTCATTATGCACCTTGCTTGAGGGCACTGCAGTAGATATTTAATGCCATCATTTGCATGCGCAAAAATAGGTGGTTTGCAGAAGCTGGGTGACAGTTATCACCAGAGACACTGAAAATCCTTCAGAACTTCAACTTTGTTATTGTGATGAAATCTATTTCTGTTTTGCTGCTTGCCACATTATTACATCCATTGTTAAAGTAATTACTCCCGGCGTAGCAGAGCGACATCATAGATCAAATCCATTGTTTATAATTTACAGTTGTTTTAGTCTTAATTTTTTAGTTAAAATTTTTGTAAATTTTCTGATAATTTTTTAAAATTTAATTAATAGACCCCACAAAATACTTCATAATCCTCTCCATTCTTATTTTTTATACAACAACAAATTACAACAACCGTCGCCTCAATGTTGAAAATCATCGGATTCAAATAGCATTAAAATTCTACTGACACCCGAGGAAAGCATAACATTTCTAAAAGCTGGAACCACCATATTATGGGTTTTTAAAAAAATGCCTACTTAAAATATTATTTGTTAATGTTCAGTATCCACAGCTTAGCTACTAGAAACGTGGATTCACAGTTTCCCGTCAATTCAATAAATTCTTCCTGGCGCAGAATTTAAAAGTGTTACAATAATGACTTCAGGGGAAAAAAGTATTAAAAGTTTTTATTTTTTTATTGGACATCAAAGAACAGGATGAGCAACACGGAGCTTGAATCAAACGATCACAGCTTTATCTATGCATAGGCTACAGACACCTCTGGAGATATTTAACGATAGTGATGAGCGACAATAATCATTGTGAGCCCTCAGTTCTTGTTTCAGAACAATCTGTTCGTAGGCTGTTGGTCTCTTTTCACCTGGATGTCTCCAGATCAGCCCTCAGTGGTCCGGTGAGTCTATGGTGGTGTCCCGGGCGCACACGCACGCGCAAACTTGAACCATCATGGTCTGCAAAAGTGACACTTGATGATTTTCTTGAAAGCGCTCTGAAAGTCTTTGTTGAAGTACGCGTAAATGATGGGGTTGAGTAAGGAGTTGGAGTAGCCCAGCCAGTTAATGACATCCTCCAGCCAGCGGGGCATGTAGCACGACTCCTGGCAGAAAGGCATGACCAGGGCGACGATGAAGAAGGGCAGCCAGCAGAGGATGAAGGTCCCCATTATGATGCCCAGAGTCTTCACAGTTTTGCGCTCCCGTGCCAGCGCGATCTTCCTTTTTGCCTCGGTCGCCTTCTCGTGCCTGCTCTCGAAGAGCGGCACGGAGCCCGGGGTGTTGGGCAGCGGCAGGTTGCCTTTGGAGTTGCTGTGAACTTCGATGATCTCAAGAGACTCGCCGTCTTCTGCGTGCCTCACCGCGCCGTTGACGCTCGGCAGCGGCCGGGGCTCCACGCTCCTTTTCCAGCTCTTGGCATGCGCGTCTCCTTGGATCTTTTTATGGAAGAGCGCGGGAGAGAGCGCCAGGCAGGAGTCGGACACTTTCTTCTTCTCCGTTTTACGCACCGTCCTCCTGATGCGGAACCGAGCCGCTTTAAATATCCGTCCGTATAAAACCAGCATCAGAGTCAGTGGGATGTAAAAAGCCCCGAATGTGGAGTATATTGTGTACCAGGGGTCTTGCCTTATCTTACACTGCTTGGGGTTCGCCCTGTCCTCTGCCATGCTGCTGGGCTGGGAGCGCATGATCAGCATAGGCGGCACGGAGATGGAGAACCCCACCAACCAAGTGACGCTGATGAGGACCGCGGCTCTCCTCGGTGTCCTCTTCTTCATGTAGTCTATGGGCTCAGTTATGGCCCAGTATCTGTCCAGGGCGATGGCGCACAGGTGCAGGATGGACGACGTGCAGCACAGCACATCCAGCGAGATGAAGATGTCGCAGGGAATCTGCCCGAGAGTCCACCGATTCAAGACCTGGTAGAGCGCCGCCATGGGCAGCACCAGCACCGACACCATCAGGTCCGTGACGGCAAGAGAGCCGATCAGATAGTTGGCGACATTCTGGAGAGAGCGCTCCAGCGCGATGGCTGCAACCACGCAGGCGTTCCCAAATATTGAGCACAGGATGAGCGCGCCGAGCAGGAAGGATGTGACCACTTGATAGCTAAGCTTCACCTCCTCGTCTTCTGGTTTTGGAGCTTTGTTTGAAGAGTTGTCGAGTTGAAGCCAGGCGGTCGTGTTGTTTGTGCCTTCCATCGTTGGGCCACCTCGATGCGAGCAGAGAGGTTTTACTCTGCAGAGCGCATGGCACGGGGACACCGTGAAGAGCGCATATCGGTCAGCTGGACTGCCGAGAAGTACAGAGGCTGTAAACTGCGGAGAATGATGCTGAGGTTTTATACCGGTGATGGAAAACGCGTCATTTCTGTGTGAGGCTGTAACAGAGGCATGGTTATGTCTGTTTAGTCCACAGCGCAGGCAGTGAAGGTGTAGGAGCAGTGAAACAAATACAGTCAACACTTTAGTAGTTTCCTTTTGCTCCGTGGTCTCTAGATTGCAAGTGGATTACGATTTGTTCAATTATTAAACTTTTATTGAAACTAAGTGGATTTTCTAATTTTTGCAAGGCCTAAAATTAAAATCAATTTGTAAAAAATAAAAAAACAATTTCATTTGTTGTTTTAACTCAATATGAGTTGATGTGAAATGTGTTTGGGTTTTTTTTATTCCATTTTTGGTCCATTATTCCATTATGGTCTGCTTTCAGCACCATGATCAGCACAGTGGTCAACCTGAGATGTCACACTGCCACCTGGCGTTGACTCCTTGTCATAACACATGCACGATTATTAAATTTTTATTATCTTGAGATTCAAACGCCTTGAAAATAAATAAAATGAAATGAAACAAATGAAGTTTGGCTATTGTGCCAGATTGTTTCAGTATTATGACATTATATTGTTTGCATTCAGTTGCTCAATATTGAGAATGAAAAATATGGAAACGTCAGCAACACCAAGTACTGCCTTGCTGCACCTCCTTGAGCTTTAATAACAGCATAAAATCTTCGAGTAATCCCATATTGTTTCCTCTATTTAATCTGAGGAAAAATGTGAAATTTCTATTTAAATAATTGATTAAAAATCATGAAAGTTTACCTGGATCTGTGACAGACATAAACATTGGACAGCCAAACAACTTTAATAGGGGAGCATTTTCCCGACGTCACTTTGCTGTTCCATTACCTTCACAGGTTCCACAACATGAAGGAAAACAAACATCCTGCTTATAAATCGCTTGCATTATTATACTACCATTTGCTCTCACTGGCCATTTTATTAGGAATACATATGGCAGGAACTTGGTCTTTTTACGCATGCAGACACAGGCATGGCGACCACCTGAATGTCAAACTGAGCATCAGAATGAACAATAAATGCAATTTAAGTGATTTTGAAATGTCCAGGTGTACCCGGCTTGATCTGGTTGGTTTTGAGTTTTGTGGATTTATGATTCTTTGGGGGTTTGAATGTTTATTTATGGTCAAGCTTTCTATCATTTTTTCTTTTGAGTTTGTTATTATTGCTTCTTCTTTTATGCTTCTACTTCTTTGTCCATTGTTTGATGATGTTAGGTCTCTATCGTGCCCATTCTGTCCCCGTCTCGTCTCTGTGTTTTGTCCTTATTGTGTCCCTCTTGAAGTCAGCTCTGTCTCAGTGTTTGCCTTTCTGTTCTAGTGTCAGGTTTGGTGGTTTGAGTGTCTTAGTGTTAGCTGCTGTTTGATTTTGATCATCTCTTGTGCTTTGAGTTCTTGTTCCCTTGTCTCTTTTTCTGTGATTACCATGAGCTGTGATCCCATCTGTTTGCTGTTCCCTCATTACCTGGTGTGTCGTGTGTGAGTCTCCCCTTGTCCTCCTCTATGCTGCATGCTTCTGTTCCCTGCATCTTCAAGTTTTCCTTGTTTTGCTCCGGCCCTGCTCCATGTATGTTTTGGCTTTTTAAAATATTTTTTAAGTGAGTTACCAGCAATAAAATCTGAGTCCTGCGTTTCAGTCTTTATGCTATACTTGTCACATAGCATTTCATTACAGTTAGTGCCAGATGAGTACTTCAGACACTGGTGATCTACGGTTGAAAAAAAGAGAACATGCTTTGATGCTAGAGTTTGGAGAAGAACAGCCAGACCACTTCGAGCTGACGAGAAAGAAACAGTAAGTCATGAAACCACAGTGTGCAGACGAGCGTCCCTGAATCCAATCAAAGCTTGAAGCGGATTGGCTACAGCAGCAGAACACCAGTTCACCTCGTCCCTGATTGCTTCAGAGTGGATTTCAGCCCTGTGTTTCTCTCTGTCCGTGCTGCGTGGACCCCCGTATGCTGTGTGTGGGCCCCTATGCTTCTGTTGGTCTCCGTTTCTGTTTCCCAGTTTAGTGCCCCAGCTTTCCAGTTCTGTCGTGTTTAGATCTCAGTTTGTTTCTAGTTGTTCACTTTTGGTTTTGTTTTCTGTACAAAGAGTTCTTCTCCAGCAATAAGAGCTGCACTTAAGGTTCAGCCTCCCGTCTCTGAGAGTCCTGCATCTGGTCTCCTGCCTCACAGCAAATCACAACTTTTTTCCCTTCAGTCACCAGACTTTCGTGTTTTTTTTCCTCTCAGATTTGTATTATCTAAATGTTTTGTTATTATTTTATTTGATCTCTTCAAAATTCAGTTCAGTTCCAGTTTGTCTCCATTTTCGTGTTTGAGTATGTTTGGTGTTTAGTTTTGTATTTGTTAGTTTCTGTCTTTCCGGTTATTGCTGTGTGCAACGACGTGTGTCAACGTTGAGATTTGGGAAAATTAGTACAGGTATAACAATAATAACACAACTTTTTGAAAGTGTTATAGTATTATAAACATCCAGAGTAGCGGTAAGTCTTTCAGTGGCTCATCAGGTAACTTGTAATATGCAAAAGATACTTAAAGTACAGATCTGTCTTTGTTCTCAGTTTTTTTATTCAAGTCTAGTTTTTATTTGTATTTAACTAAACTCTCTTTTCACATGTGGTTTTAGTTTATAGTTAGTTTTAAATTACCAAAGAGCTTTGCTCAGGCTTAACGAACACTGAAGCTGAAGCGGCAGCAGCCTGCTGCGCTTTTCTTTGCGGTCCTTTTTGGCCCATTCGACGTCCTGTCGAGCGCTCTTCATGACGTCACCGAGCTATTTAAACTGTGAAAGCCGAGAAAGACTACTCTGTTTGCTTGGGGTTCACGCGCAAAGACGTCAATTAAAGGTAAGCCTGGTTTATATCAGGAGTATAAATGTTTGTCGTTGTGTTTGCAGCAAAGCCGCTGTCGCGTAACAGGCTCAGTGACTAACTGCAACACTTTATCATTTTAATTCAATTATATGTTGTTCTTACTTAAACTGATAACTTTAAATTATGCACGTTCAGCAAAAAGAGAAATAACCTGTAATGTTGCCCTCGTAGTTTAAACATCCATAGTGATGAGTGTGGGTGTCCCGCGGTGACTGGTGGTCCTGCTCCGTCCATAGACCCGTTATTCGTATGTGTGCTGTGCGCGCCAGCGTGGCTGCAGAGTATCCTTTGTTCTTTTACTCACTCTTTTATTTTATTTTATTTTCAAACAATCTGAAAAAGATTGTTTGGAGCTGCAAACCCCAAGTGAGCGTTAAAAAAAATCGTTTAATAAGAAAAACTTACTTCTACTAAAGTTTGGGCATTGCTGTAGTACAGCAGCCAAAACATGGAAAAAGCCGCATGGTTCAATATAGCAAACAATATGACAGAAGTACACGAAATAAAAAATACACTAAAAGTCATTTATACAAGAGCTAAAAAGAAAATGTGCGTTTAAATAAGACAATACGGAGCTAAAATGTAGCGTAAGGAGGAAGTATTGTGAGGCGGTAAAGGTCTGGTCTTCATCTTCAGCGCAGATAGCTCTTCATCACCATAGCCACGCTCCTACTGATCACCTCTTTGTCAGCTGAAGGAATCCAAATTGATTAAAACTTGCTTCAAAGCACAAAAAAGATTGCCCAAACTGTCATTGAGTAATATGGATGGATTCCAGCAGTATTTAGGCCACAGAAACATCTCCGTCCAGGACTCGGCGCGTTACTTCTCAGCGCTCAGATTGACGTCCCCGTCGATCCCAAAAGTCCTGAAGGTGAGTGAGCCTGCTCTGTGTTTCAGGGAAATCAGTAAAGGACTTACAATAAAAACCCAGACTCCTTTAAAGGTGTTGACTTACAGTCTAGACTTCCAAGGTCTCAGCAAACACGTCCATTAAAGCTTCACCAGGCACTTGGTGATAACTCTTTTTTAATTATTTTAGTTTTCCAGGTTTACAAAATGTTTTTTTTTTCTGACAAAGGCTGGTTTTTATTTCCATTTGAGTTGACTAAAATGTTTTTGACTTCGTTTTTGTGTGCAGGTTTAACTTTAGTTAAACTTTCTCATCTATATTTTTGTCCAAATGCCAGCTGTGACCGCTCCAGCACCTTCCAGGATTACAGAGTTTAACTTTGTGCCTTCACTACCATACAGTAATAATCAGCAATTTGCTGTGTTTCAAAAACTATTTTTTTTAATTATGAAAATTAAATGTTTGTGGACCAGATGTAAAAAGCCTGTATCTATTTGCACGTGAAGGCTACGTCCAAAGGGCGTAGCTTTAAAATGATCTGAGCCACTTGGATCCTATCTGGATCCACAGCAGCGATCAAACTCATTGATCTTCAGCCTCCAATCTTTGACCTACGAATCGATCTCTGTAGTTCTTTGGAGGAGCTGTGGGAATGTATGGGGACGATCTTTCAAGCAACACATTGTTTGTATTGACAGCTGATTATTTCAGCTCACTGTCAGTTTAATGACTAAAATATTTGGACATTCAGTTTTGGGGGTTTTGTCCTTTATTTAGTCAGGACTGATAGGCTGATTTTGTTAAAAGTTGTCATTGTTGTACTTAAATTAGTAAAGCTTGTCCTAAACTGCAGGATCAGAGACATTCTTTGGGTTTGTCCCCCTCCCCCGCCTGAGGGATGGAGGGGGAGGCTGTAACTGGAGGCACGTTTCATGTGAAGATTCTGGGTTTCTTTGTCGGCTCCAGGGATCGTTACCTCCTGCCTTTTATGGGCTCACTCGTGTTGAGCCATATAGAGGGGTGAGGGGAGATGACCCTTTTGTTATCACCAGGAAGACGCACATACACACACACACACACACGCACATACAAACACACACACACACGCACATACACACACACACACACAGTAGGAGTGTCCAGGCTCATGGGCTGCATCCTCCTGAGGCCACATTTGTAGGCAGATTACGTCACAGTGACATGTTGTAGGCTGTCCACATTCGTAGACTTCTCCGAATGCAGCCGAAAAATGCGTCCTCCTTTTTCCCGAATTCTAGTTTCCAACAATTCCTCTACTAAGTTTTAATATTGCCCTAAATACTCACAAAATACACTTTTTAAGATATTTTTAGGTGGAAACTTTAAACATCTGCTATGTTTATTAAGGGTTTATTAGGTTTATTAACACATCACATATTTGCAAACGTGCTCTGACGGTTTCGGAGACGCCCCCCCCCAGTTTTTCCAAAACTGCACGTGTGGACGGTGTGGTGTATTCATAATTGTCTCTGGTACATTTGTTGTATTAGCAGTATGTGTTCATTGTTATTGTGTAATTACGTGTTACGCTCTGGCAGTGCACGCCGGGAGATGGCATACTGTGAGTAAAAGGGTTGGTCTTACCGCACACAGTGGTCCAGCGTACTTATTCAGATTCAGAGTAAGAATCACACATGGTGTCAGAAGTGCTGTGTGACGTGTAGGACTCCATACATCTGCCGAGTGTGAGGAGACGGGGAAGGTGGAAACGAAATGCCGAATGACGACGTAGACGATCGTCCGAGGGCAGGAGTTAGCACCACGGCTAGCACTCCCAGCGCTACGTTTAGTATCCAACCACCGGAGCCCTTTGATTTTTCCAAACCACATGAATGGACAAGATGGGTCCGTCGCTTCGAGAGATTCCGTCAGGCAAGCAATCTGTCTGCGAGCTCGGAGGAAAATCAAGTGAACA
>VUQR01019059.1:63811-76585 GCA_015108515.1 Hemichromis elongatus | reverse complement strand
TGGTTTTCTTACTGATACTCTTTACTGCAGTTAATTCATTCTTTTTTACGTTCTGTTTTGACTACTTTTTGTGTTACAGACCCACCAACACCAGTTCTGCAGCTTCAGACTGGCTGGAAAGATGTGTTTGAAAATGAGACAGTGGCATTTCACTGTCAAGTTTTCAACAGCATCTCTGGCTGGTCATTTACATGGTACAGAAATAATCAGTCGGTCCAAAATAACCCAGCTGAGACCTCTAATGGAGATGGATCATTATTAAAAATCACCTCGGTCCGTCAGACGCATCAAGGATCATATACCTGCAAAGCTCACCTTAAATCTAGGGGAGTGGACTCTGGATTCAGCAACGATGTTACGATCCAAGTTAAGGGTGAGTTTTCTTGCATGTGCATGATATTACATTAACGTACATTACATTAACACTAACAATTTTTTTTACAGTTTAGGAAATAACAGAGTAATAATTATATGACAGGTTAATAGGCTGATACTGTCACCCATGGACAGAACCAAGTAGGCTGTTTTTGGCCCTTTCAGCTGCTTCATATATACCTCACAGACAAATATGAGATTATTATCAGTTTTCTCAATCCTCACCACCACAGTAGGTGAAAACAAGTAAAACTATTGGTGTAAATAAACAGTTGAGTATTGTGAATATGCAGAATGCCAATCTTGTGTTATAAGCTGGTCATAGTTTGTGTTGTCCAGACTGTTATTAAAACCTCAAAACTGTTTTATACTCCGTGGAACAGCAGTTTGTTTTTCTTACTGATACTCTTTTAATCTGCAGTTAATTCATTCTTTTTTACGTTCTGTTTTGACTATTTTTTATGTTACAGTCCCACCAACACCAGTTCTGCAGCTTCAGACTGCCTGGAAAGATGTGTTTGAAAATGAGGCAGTGGCATTTCACTGTCAAGTTCGCAACAGCATCTCTGGCTGGTCATTTACATGGTACAGAAATAATCAGCCGGTCCAAAATAACACAGTTGAGACCACTAATGGAGATGGATCATTATTAAAAATCACCTCGGTCCAACAGACGCATCAAGGATCATATACCTGCAAAGCTCACCTTAAATCTAGGGGAGTGAAATCTGGATTCAGCAAGGAGAAGGTTGCGATCCAAGTTAAGGGTGAGTTTTCTTGCTTTACATTACATTAACATACAAAGCCCGCTTGAAAAAAAACATGTCCTTTGAATGCAAAAAGAAAAAATAAGTTGGTTGGTTTCCTTAACTTCTTTATGACGCAGTTCTTCATTGAAACTCATCTTTTTCAGTTTAGCCGTTTTAGCTTTAATTTCAAAGCAAAGGCTTAAAATGTTGTGAATGTAAGGCTGTTTACTCTCTTGCTAACAGTTAGACAATGAGAGTGATGACCCATTTACAACTGCAATGTTCACCATGAGATCACACCAGAGAGGGGGAAGGTTGGCTTGGAAATTAGAGAAGCCATAAAAACACAAACACCCATGTTAACCTCATTCAGTGCAAAGCGGTAAAGTCTTCAGAAAGACAGCGGCTAATTCACATGAAGTCCTGTAAAGTCATTATTATATTTACACTTAAAAAAATACATTAAGAAATGTTGTTATGTTTACTGTAGCATCATAGGGATGGAGCAGCACCATCATGTAACTCTACAACAAACTACCTCAAATAAAATTGCTTTTTTTTATCCTGGCAGAGAAGTATTCTCGTTATGAAAGCTGTGCAGACTAGTTAATCTTTTAGGAAATGTAATATTTGTTTTCACTCCAACTAAAGAGAAACAGTTCTGCCTCGCTAGAACCTTTATTTTTTGTCAAGTCGCATGCTAAAACTTTGGGGTTATATTCGGTAATAGATTCACCTTTGAGAAGCAGATTAGCTCAGCTGCACAGCGGTCTTTCTTTAAACTGAGGCTTTTATCCAAGGTGAGATCATTTTAATCTTTTAAAAACCTAGAACGGGCAATTCATGCTCTCATTCTATCCCAACTGGACCACTGTAGTTCTTTGTATGCTGGCATTAGCCAGACTTGTCTTGCAAGGCTCCAGCTGGTCCAGAATGCTCCAGCTCGTCTCTTGACACGTACGAAGAGAGAACATCTCCCCAGTGCTTGCTGCTCTTCACTGACTCCCTGTTCATTTTAGGATTAATTATTAAATTTTATTGGTATAAAGCGCTGAATGGACAGGCCCCGGGGTATCTGTCGGACCTACTGCAGCCTTATATGCCCCGTAGAGCTCTTGGCCATGCCAAAGTCGAGGCTGGTTCATAGCGGTGATCGTGCGTTTGCGGCACCTAAACTGTGGAATGATTTACCTCTCCACAGGCTCCTACCATTAGTCTTTTCAAATCCTATCTTAAAACTCATCTCCACTCATTGGCTTCTATCTGTTATTTGGCATTGATGTTATTTGATACTTTTTATTTGGTATCAATATTTTAGGTCATTTTACTGTGTAATTTGTATCTTTGTACAGCACTTTGGCCAACACTACTTTTGTAATTAAATGTCCTATATAAATAGATAAAAACATAAACATCCTCCCTTTAGATCAGGATATGCAGTTTGACTTATTTTTCAGTGCTATTGTACAACTGTTATTGTTGATTCTTATCAACCTTAAGATTAAAAAACGACTCTGAGGACCCAGTCCAGTCCCCTTTAACAGTCACATTAATTTTTCCCCTGGATGGAAGTATCAGTAGTACAAAGATGTTGAACCAGTTCAGTCATCTGGAAACAAACACAACATCACTTCTGAGACAACAGAAGACTCTGGTTCATATAAATGCAATGTTAGCAGAGGAAAAGATATGGTCTGAGACCACAGAAACACAGTAGAGCTCAAAGTTGAAGATACGTTTTTTTGATTTCCTCTTTTGATTCTTTTGGTTTTGAATGTTTGTTATTCACTTTTTTGTTGCATTTATTACAGAGCGCCCAAAGGCTACTATAGCCCTGCTTACTGGCTGGTCAGAAGTCTTCTCCACCGACAGCTTGATTCTAAAATGTGAAGTAAAGGAGAGCACACATAACTGGACAAATTATGCATGGTAATATAATAATGTTCATAATAATTAGTGCTTTTTTGGAAATTCAGCAGTAATGCAGATGTTCAATAAATTGAATTTTAATAGGTTCAAAGAGGGGGGAAAAATCAATTCATCATCCACTGACAAACATGAGGTAACTCCTCACAATGACCCAGACCAAAGTACTTACACCTGCCATGCACTTGCTGCTGAGAGACCCTTATACTCAAAGGACAGTGACTCTTTCAAGACCAAGAACCTTCGTAAGTATAACTGAGCTCTGCTAGTTATGAATCTTCACTCAAAATAATATTCTGTCATTAATCGTGTGCTTTGTTTTCTTTTTTTAATGTTTAGTTTTAAAGAGGAGGGTGCTTCTTTCCATCTCTGGCTGCATCGTCTTTGGTATCGCTGCGATCTTGATAGGATGCGTGCTCCTGAATGTCTTCCGCAAACGAGGTATTGCATTCTTATCTTTCTGACCGTGCAAATTAAAAATATGTAAGAACCAACATCATAACTTTCAGAATGAAAATGGACAAACTGAGTTGTCTGTCAGAGTAAAAAAAAAAACTTTAGAAAAAAGATTTGCACCTAAATCTGCAGCTGCATTTGGTTTGACAGATGCACAAAATCTTTAGCCATTCAGCCTGCACATTTACCCTCTCACTACTCTCCAAGTGTCTTTCTTGGGTAAAGCAGGCATCTTTCCTGCTCAGCATTATAAAACAGATAAAGTGGCAATAAGTCGTGAATCATTTTGTAGCCAAAGATCAACTATTACCTCAAAGGGTTAGTGGAATCCAAAATTAGCACAGTAATAAGATGACACCCAAACTATATAAATGTAAAAATCAATATAGTATCACAGTGACTTGACCTGTTACTTTTCACACAGATGGTCGTGTTGACAAACCGGAAGAGGTCAACCTGTTTCCGACAATGGCTGAGCTAAAGATAACTGGTAAGTTAACACCATGGCAGTGACGTGGTTTGGTCGCCCTTTCCAAGCATGCTGTAGATACAGCCCACCACAAAAAACAAAAACAAAAAAAGAAAGTCTGGGAAACTACCGCCTTGCACATAAAAGTTTAGGTGTGACTTCTTGTATTTAAGTTCTTTATTCCTCTTAATGCAGATGTACCGTGTCCACTGGTTGAGTACATCACTGATGCCTCTCTGAATGCGCCAGCTAAAGGTAAAAATAAATACATCTAGTAATGAGTAAAGCAAATAACTCATTTCTAGAAGAAATGATTGCGTCATGTGCTGTTTTTTTTTAACTATGTAATATGAGGAAACTGAGAAATAAATTACTTACTTAGGAGAAAAAAAATGCTTCCTTTAAATGTCATATTTTTCCGTAAGCCTACATATAAACCGAGAAGTAAGAAAATCAGCAAATAGTCTCATGCTTGAGGCTTTAAGCAGATAAAACATTTCATCGATTTACTTAAATAAGCTCAGCTGTCGTAAACAATGCTGATTCTTTCCTTCTTAATCCGTCTGAACAGAAGAAGAGGAGGAAAATGGCACAGTTTGCAGTGAAACAACACCCTTACCAATAACCAAGCAGGAAGATGAAGGTAATTAAGTTTAAGTTACAAATGCACTTTCCTCATGGTCTATTTTTTTTTTTAATCTATAATGATGATGATGCTGTGTCAGCTTTTCTAAAACCGGAACATAAACCATAATTTCTCTGTGTTTCCACAAACTTTTTATCTCTTTAGCTTCAACGACTGACAACCAGGAAAAAACAGAAACCAACGGTGGGCTGAGTTCTTTTCAAAAAAAATGAAGAAGTCCTTGCGTCAACAATATGCCTATTAATGAGTCTGCAGATTTACTTCAGCCCTGTGAGGCTTTAATGGTTAGTGCACACCAGAAAACAACATCTTTGTGCAATCTAGTGATGTGGCTGCCACAGGACATCTGCAACTCAGCTGAAGCTCATGGAGACTGATGCAAAAGGTTTTCGTTTTAGAAGTACTCTGTCATGACCCGATAGCTGGAAACTTACTCTTCTTTAGTGCTAGACAGATATATATATACATATCAGCTTTCATAAAATATGCATGAACAGATATTTTATACACACATTACCAAAAAGCACAAAACTCTTGAGGATTTATGCATTGTTTAATTCACATTGTTTGAATTAATTTGTTTTTTTAAGGCACCATTAAATAGAAAAAAACATTATTTATGAGCCGAGCATCATTTATAATCACTGTTCATTTTGAGTTGCTGTATATAATTTACATGTACGATGATGTGTAGGAGAATTTGTTTGTTGTTTTTAAGTTAGATTTTCAGTTCTCTGAACAAGCAACAGAGGTTACCTAAGCTGTGGTGTCTCCCAAACTTATTTTTAATGTAACGATGAATGTCACTTTTGTTCTTTGCTTCTTGCTTTGTTCTCTAACCATTTGGATGTTGATTAGTTGATATTTTTATGTAAAAAAAAATGCATTTTAAGTGTCCACATGAATTGCGTTATTAAAAAGTATAAAATGTTGCCAAGAGTGCTCAAACTAACAACATTCTGCATTGTTTACACGTGACTGCAAGAAACACACATTCAGCCAGTGGGAATTTCACAAGTAGTGCGATTTGTGGATCAGTCTGTGGAGAAGTCCCCTGCATCTGTAACAGGGACAAGAAAGAGGACAAAATCCACATGGAAAGTTACCATCCATATAAATCTTTAAAAAAAAATGTAATGAACCAAAACCAGCATGGTGGCTCACTGCATACACAAAAAGCACACACTGACTCACATCTACTTGAGGATATCTGCCAGTTTCTCCACGTAGTAGTTGTAGTTCTCCTGACAATCCTCCCAGGGTGTGAAGCTCTGGTCTTCCTTCTCCACGTACGTTTCCCACACATGCAGGAAGTCAGACGGCTTCATCATTCGCAGTTTGCAGCCTGCACTCGCCAGAGCCTTAAGCCCTTCAACTATCTCTGGCTCCTCCCACTCGAACAAACGGGAACAGAATATACAAAGACGTAGCTTTTTGCGCTGCTGGAGGACGGTGGCCAACTTGGCTGCACAGGCCACACAGGGACTAGATGATACATACCATGTGACATCACACTCTAGAGAGGCATTAGGGAGCACCTACAGACGTGGGAGTTGAGATTGATGTCAAGTTTGTATTATGAAGTTAGACATGAGAAAATGCAGAGTTCAAATTCGGGCAAAATAGCATTACCTGTTCAAAGAAAGCCACCTCAGCATGGGCGGTGGCATGTTCGTCCTCCATGTAACCTTTCAGAGGCTCTGCGCTGCCTCCTGCTGTATCCACTCTGAAACACAGGAGGGTTTTGTTCCTCCCTGATGAGTACTCCACATTCCTGAACTGAAACTTGAAGTAGAATGGGCTCATCTGTTCCCTGGTAGAGTAAAATTGTGAGTTTTAACAAAGATGCCCTTTTGCCTTGTGACTGAATCTAAAAGGAAGTGGTTTTCTGGCACAACCTGCCCTCATCGTTAGGGTCAATGGGTTTGTACCTCTGTCAGCTCTCATTGTGGTTTATGACAGCGCAATGTGAGAAAAAGTGACACAAATAACTTTCCAGGTGGACGGACGTTCACTTGCTTGCCTAAGCATGGGTTGCTCATTTTTATGATGATCCAAACTAAAGTAATAAATAAAATGAAAAATAAAGAGTCAACAACTAAATGTTATGGCCTAAAGACACTATCCCATCTGTGAATCTGCCAGGCTCTTTTTCTTTATGGCTTGGCTAGTAAAGCACAAACTACTCCATCTGCCGGGACTTAATATTCTACTGTTATACTGCACAAGGAGAGCCAGATGGATCACACAAAATAGATCTCATATAACGTTGATGGCTCTTTGCTTTGACAGCACATAGTCATAGGACAGATACAGCTAAACAGATACTAGGCAGGGGGGTATATCTGGGGCCAGCATCAGTGCTCACTCTGTGACTCATCCCTATTCTTACCACTATGTTAATAACAGCATGTGAAAATCTGTCTCATTGAAATCAAGTGAAGAATGTGCACTTTTGAACAAAATAACTTATACATAGAAAGGACTTAATCCATAAGATAAACCAGCCAGCCAAAATGTGGTTGTGTTAAAGGCTAAAACAGGTTAGTGGGACACACTGATTTGAACTTCTTTGTGGCATACGTAGTAAATTTTACCCACCCTGTGACGATCTCAAATGGTGGTAGTTCTATAGGCTGAAACTCCCCATTTTCATCACTGTTTTTTGCGTCTGCGTCTGCGCCTGCTGCCCCCTCACTTTCCCCATTCCTCTTCTCTTCATCTTTCTTTGGCTGCTCAGAGACCTTCTCTGGTTTCTTCTGGGGTTTTTCTGGCTTTTTCGCCGTATTCTCGTTCACCTTTTCCTTTTCCTTCTCACTATTCGTTTTGCTTTCAGCCTTCTTTTCTTTCTTCTTGACGCTGAACCGGCTGTTTCTGTCCGCCATGATTCTGTGCAAGTAGGTGACGGTGTCAGATAAAGACCAGGGGTGAAAAGGAGAGAGACAGATAGGGAGGGGTGGAGGGTATAAGTGGAGTCATGACCCTGGTGCATTACAGAAATAGCGCCTATTGTGTGCTAAGGTTAGAGTCAAAACATGTGCATATCTGACCAGGGTAGGGGGTAGGTGGCTCAGTTAACTAACCCCCCCCCACCTACAGTGCCCTGGCTGTTAAAAGGCCAAATGACAACACATGACTAACTGTCAGTATGTGGGTATGGGGAAGGGGATAAGACATGACTTAAATTTCTTCCATAATTCAGACAATGTCAAAATTTGTGAAAGAGAAACCATACGGCGTGCACAAATGTGCTGCCTCAAGCACGGGTGCTTTTCAATCTATCAGGCTTTCTAACTGTTAGCAGGCCAGCAACAGGCGGGTTATTAATAACACTGCTTGGCTGAGTGTGTGGGTCTGTGTGTATGGGGTAACCAGGGCTTTCAAGATACTAAACACAGCTTCTGTTTGTGCCGACTCCAATGTCCTGCAGCCCATTAGGCATTAGGAAGGCCAGCTAAAGGGCACCTCAAACAGGGGAGTATTTGGAGCAGAGCAGTACAAGCAAATGCAAACTCAGTGTGTAAGAGAGCATTTGTCTCTGTGCTATGAATAAGAGTGCAAGAGTGTGCCATGGCCTAGTGTGCATGTGCCCGTGAACAATCAATCTATGAAATCACCCTGCATCAATATGGTGCTTCGCTGAGGCCATCGCGCGGGGGAGAGGGAAGAATTGGTTTTGTAAGGGTGTGTGGGTTTTGTGTGTCTGTGTGCGGATGGAAAATGTCCTTCTGCACTGCAGATGTAATAACTTGAGGTATAAGGGCGAGGGAGGGAGTGAGGGGGCAGTTCAATTACAATTTCCTCCCCCTCCCCCGGTCTCACTGTCTGCCAAGTAATTCATTTCAGAGGCAATTACCAATAGGGCTGCATCCCAGCCCGGTCGTCTAACTCAAATGGATGAGCTGTCACAGCTGGGGAGGGCTGGGGGAGGTGGGTGCTTCAAGCTGCTCCACATATACCAACAAAGAACAACAGCAACACATCCATGGAAAGCTGGGAAAACACACGCTTCGAAGACGAACACAGTGACACATCCACACAGATATCTAGTTCCATATCTAAATCCAGAGACGTCCCGGGGTGATAATCAGAAAGATCACATCAATCTTTCATAATTATGATCTATGAGGGGGATCTCTTTGTATTGCCCAGAGATTAACACATTGATTTTCAACAACAAAAACTGTTATACTTGGCTTATTTTTTTTTTTTTTTGCAGGTAGTAATATTAAATAGAAGTAAGCCTTGTGACAGCACTTATATCAAACTGACTGATGCTGTTGTTTACTGTTACCTTATTGATCATAGCTCCTTAACTGAGGCACTGAGGCGCTTCATGCTTTTAATGCAGTATTATAGAAAAAAATGTACAGTAGCTGCATGCAGTCCCACCATGTATTTCTCAGTTGCTTAGAAATAAGATTTTGTGAGGCTTGTTGCCTGTGAGAAGGGAGGAGGGAGGGTGGTGTAGGATGTGACTGCTGCCTGCCTGCTGACTCAAATTTAACTGTAATGGAATTATTGCAATTACCCAGCCTCCCGGCAGGCACAGCCCAGAGTAAAAAAGAAAAAAAAAGGCTAACACACACTACTTTATTCCCTGTTTTCCTTCAAAGAGATGCTCGGCAAAATTATTTAAAAATTTCTACGTGAAGTTGGACAAAGAAAAACCATTGCCGTGTCACAAACACTCATTCTTTGCTAGTGTTCTGTGACAGACACGGCCAAACCCATTTAACTTCCTCAAAGTTCACATGAAATTGAAAAAAGGGAGGGAGGTGGTGAGAAAAGTGCTGATAATAAAAATGAAATGAAATTCACCTCTTCTCTGAACGACGTACAGAGGATGATATAAATTAGGGTCAAAATGATTTAATGAAGCACAATCCATCTCTTCTTCATAATAAATATATAAAAAATAGTGTGTCACCTGAGGACATGTGCATTTACTGACATCTGCAAACTGCACACACCCGCAGTGTTAAAGTAAGTGAAACTAATTTATTATCATCTCCCAGTGATGAGGCACACATACACACACACATAGTTCAAACATAGATTGAACAGTGCATTAACATACTGTTGAGCAGTTGATGTCTTCCTTTAAAAATAGCATCGAAATAATGAATCACAACCTAAGGCTAAAAAAAACAGGAGCTGCTACAGTGTGCAAAACTTGACTAGCTGGTTATTGTTGGTTTGTCAGTGTTGGCTGATGGTTACATGAGAAAGAGGGAGAACTGTGGATGTCTGGAGACCCTGATCAGGCAAAATAATGTCAAAGTAAATGCTTTTACTATTGATCTGCTTCCAGCAAACTCAGTCCACGGCATGTGGTGCGATAGTCTGTAGGCTACGAGGGGGAGCAGAGAGAGATCCACACCCACTGTAGCTGGGAAACCCGATCTTGAGGATTAAAAGGAGTTGAAGCTCTGAAATTCTTCTTGGTGATTCATTCTATCTGATATAAAATCATGTGTAGTATGCGGGTTATGTTATCGTGCTAGCTCAGTTTCCTTAGAAGGGTATAGAGGTTAGAATCCGAGAAATTACTTTACTGCAAGTTTAAAGAAAGAGCTCTAAGTCCATAATAATCTGTAGTTGGCTTTGAGGTAGATGAGCGTCTCCAGGTTCTTTGGTAAGACACAGCCTCTCTCTGGCAGCAGAAAGCATCCAGCTGTAGTGAAAATGCTCTCCACCACAGTACCACAAACAGGTATGGTAAAAGCTCTCTTGGCCACCTGGGCAAGCAGAGGGAAGTCAATAGCTTTACGTCGCCAGTAGTGCAAAGCCTCCTCATCTGTGGGTTCCTCACGTAGGTAGATAGCCAATTCCTGTTCTAGGCTCTTGGCCTGAGTTGTGGGTCTCTGCTTGATGAAAGAGAACAACTTGCAGGGCCGAGAAAGTGAGGAGATCGGTGAAGGAGCTGGGGCAGGTGGAGTGTGGGACTGTGGATGAAGGTCTGTGTTGAGATTTACGGGGCTGGAGGCTGTGGAGTGTTTGGATACCTCCTCTATGATAATTTGTCTGTGCCAGTCAGGGTTACTGCTCCAAGTAAGCTTGAACTGGGGGTCCAGGGTGGTGGCAGTGATGTAGAGGGGGTTCTCCAGGATAGGCGCAAGAAGACGCTCTACAGCCTGGCTGAGGCCCACGACCAGGGAGGGGCAGTGCGGGGTGGAGGTCTCGGAGAGATGCTTGCGGAGGCCGAGAACACAAGGCAGAGCGAGACTGATGGACACGTGTTTCTCTGTCTGTGCGTCTGCTTGTCTGTCTCCGTGGACCATATCCCAGGCCTCAGTAAAGGGCTCCAAAGTGTCCGTGAATTCTCTCAGCAGCGCTCTCTCTGTACCACCCAGCCCCAGCTCCCCTGGGCCACTCATCTCCTCCAGGAAATCCACAGAGTCCAGCAGCCGCCGAAGGACCTTTATCAAAGCAGACAAAGACATAAAAGTTATTAAGGATGTCAACCTATACTGTGGATTGAGTTCTTTTAGAAAGTGAAATCTCAGTCTCATGATGTAAACCTTGAATTAATGGTATTATGCTTTTATTTTGCTAACAACACTTTATTTGTTGTTAAATGTTTGACGCTGATGTAATGTGATTATATGGTGACATTACTGATGACAAGAAATACAGGAATATATGTCACACCCTAACTTTAACTTGCCTTAAGCTGAGCAGCCCAGTCTCGTGCTGCCTCTGGGAAATTTCCTTGTCCCCCCATCATCAACCCTGGACCATCGAACACTTGGCTGAGCTTCTCAGGTGGGACGGCAGAGGTAATGTAGTTGTAGAAACAGGCTGCCTTTGCCAGTGTGGACGAGAGCTGTGGACAGCAGCGCAGCCCTTCCCTGACACACTGTTCAAGAGAGCGAGAGAAACAGTCCACCCGAGAAACGCCCAAACCCTGCTCCCATGTGTATTCCCATTCTCCTTCTTCTCCAGTGTCGCCGTGGCCATTCCTGATCCCTTGTTCCACATCGTTACTACCGTCTACCTCTTCTTCTTCATTTCCATCTTGTACGTTACCGAGAGGAGGTGAAAGCAGGAAACCAGGAAGGCAGCAAGGCTTTCTGCTTGTTCTTGTCGGCAGGAGAGGGTCCGCCACAACACGAAATGCTCTGCCTGACACGCCATGAGAGTGACATACTTCATCAAACTCGGAAAGTATGCGATTCCCGGAGCTGCCACCAGTCAGTGGAAGGCACGCCAAGAGGGCTGAGCGCATTTGCCACTCAGATGTAAGAAAATGGCAGGTGACACCAAGGTACCTACAGAGAAAGAGAGAGAGAAGTGGAGTCTTCAGTAAAGGGATTCAAACCAAGTTTCCATTTTGTAGTTTCTGGCTTGTTTTACCTCCTTACCCTGAAGTGACTCCAGATAATCCTCTCCAGAGATCCAGGCTGAGGCTAAGGGCGTGTGCTGAGGCCAAGGCCTGACGGGTGGCCAGCTGGGCCTGGTAGGCGTAGGCTGGAAGAAGTTGGCTTTGGATGTAATGCTGGGGCTCAGGGGTGTAACGTGGCTCCAGGAGCTGAAGCAACTCTCTGAAGCCTTTATTTTCCACTATGGACACTGGCTGGAGATCACGCACAATCATCTTAGCTATAGCCTCAGAAATCAGAACCTGTATTTTAAAAAGAAAAAAACAAGCCACAAATTACACTTTTTAAAATTGATGATAATTTTTCACTGCAATGTCTCAATAAATCAACTGTTACATTTGTAACATTGCAAGCTCCAGTGAGAATGGGCTACAACACACCTGACGTGGATCGTGTCTGTCAAATTTGGTCACCCCTCCTCCAGAGCCTCCGCCTACTCCTCCCTCAATAGTTCCCATTCCTCCAACAACTCCACCTGCTACTCCTCCACCTCCTCCTCCTCCTCCTCCTCCTCCTCCCACTCCAGCACTTATGGGGATTGTGTAGCGGGTACTCCCTCCATTGGCGTTGAAACTGTGCAGGGAAGCAGAGGAGTAACCCTCTCTCTTCATATCCTTCCTTTTGACAAAGTCATCATACATAGCCTGGTGCTTACGCTGAATGGAGAGAGACAGAGGAGCATGAGGTTGTTATACTTAGTTCACTGCTATACCTCTACACAGCATACGGAGTATATTTCTGTGGGAGATGATAAGGTAAAGGTACCCC
>VUQR01019059.1:31562-63754 GCA_015108515.1 Hemichromis elongatus | reverse complement strand
CCGTTTCTCCTTGCAGAGAAGCAACAGACTGTCTGTATAGTCTGGTTTTTACAGCTAATCCTCCAGAGCCAGCTGCTTCTGCTGATCCTGACATGAACAAGATGAGCCAGATGTTAACAGCCACATGTAAAATTTTATTCGGAAAACATTACCTTAAGGTGCGTTACGAAGTTGGACGTGACGCTCCGTTTCGCCTGGATCCTGGTGCCACAAGCCTTACAGTTGGACTCGATTTTACCATTTTCCCCTTCGAACACAATGTTAAAGTAATCCAGAATAGAGACCTTGGAAACTGACGCCATTGGAGCAGACAGTTCCTCCGCTCCGGAGTAAAATCAACTTGCAATCAAGGGCAATCTGAGTCCGAGGTATCAATCTCACCTCGCCTCTGATCATGAGCGCAGGCCTGAGTGTTTACTTCCCAATCCCTTATCGCACATCACAAATGTTGCTCCCAGTTGCGCAGACAAAAGAAAAAATGTATTTCGTGCAGGAGTTGCGTCGCTCGCACGTCCAAAATCGGCCACGATCAGGCTGCACAGTCTGCTGCGGATGTCTGGACACATCAATAATAACACTGAGGCCACATCCGTTGTTTCTGCGCTCCCATCCGTCGTTCAGACGCAAAGCGCTGCGTTTCACGGAGGCATTTAGGGAGTATTATAATTGTACCAGGAAGTACACACAATAAACGGGACTTTCGTTTCCCATTTCGGTAGTTCCCGGTAATGTTCGGCTGTCCCCAGTGAAACTGCTGGAATCGGAGGGTGGTGTCGCTCGGTCAAACGTTTTCAATTATGCTCATGTCGGTATAATAACAGCAGGAGTTTCTCCGGATGTACAGCATCATTCCCAAAAGGATTTTAAATTAAGTCTGCATTACTGTTTAGTTAATAATATAAATGGAAAACATATACATATAAAACACATATTACTGACTTGCAAATAGCATCGTGTCGTTATTTACGATATGAAACATGATCGGTGGGAAAATTTTGAGAACATTTTAATGACATCTCAGTCACTGAGACTTTTATTTTCCATAACACTTAGTTAATACAACAAAACACATATTTGAGCTTTTCGTGTATTTTGAAACAGGGTTTTGGGAGACCTGGGATGTAAAACTGTTTGGGTTGACTCGTGTGTTATACGCTGTAAATACATGATATAACAGTCAACACAAAGAGGTTCAGACATTTTTAATAGTGCATGATTAAGGTATATATTTTTAATTTATTGTGATTTCTTTTTCAAAAATTGTTGGTTCAATTGTATATTCTCTGTATATATATATTTACTTCTCGATATATTTTTAAACTTTAGTACTCAGCATTTTTGGGCTCCATAAGCAATACTTCAGGAAAGGAACTGCAGAGCATATAGAGTAACATCTATTTCTAATCTTTTTAATCAACATGAAAACAACATCCATGAAAGATTTCCACAAGCTGCCAACCCTGAATTTTTTTTTATTAATTAATTTTGTTTGATAAAAGGAAGATGTTAAACTTTTATTGACAATAATTAGTCACAGCATAAATAACATGCAGCCTTAAGTCAAAGCACTGCTTGCCATATATTGAAAACATTTAAACAGGTTCTGTTAACATTTCACAACACATGTAATAAGACCATTTTCCCACACACATACATTTCAATTAAAAGGAAAAAAAAAAGAGATCAAATAAATGAATTACCAATGATTTCCACAGAAAGAGCTTGAACGGCTGGGATCTGCTCTTCCAGCTCCACCAGGAGGATCTCTTTTTACTTAACGAGCCCCTGAAGCATAATCTACTGACTGTCTGTGGCTGAAAGCTGTTTTTCATCCCCCTCCTGCTTTGACTCAGCAGAAGTATTGTGTCTGCTACCTTGTCCAGCTGAGTTGCTGAGCCTTTCCCCTGGAGTGTGCTTGTTTTGCAAGCTGTGTTTCAGCTCCTGTCTGGCGCTCAAAACTGCAGTCTGGAGTGCTGCGATCTCAGCAGACAGTTCTATTACTGTAATGACAGGAAACAACAATAAAATTGGTGAGTAGTGGAGCAGCAGAACAGTAGGAGCTTTCTCCTACCTTCAAGAAATATCTTTGCCCATATCCAAATTTACTTATGCATACAACACAGACTGTAGCCATCGTGCTGTGAGTATACACAGGACTCTGGAAACCACTATTAATATCTAACAAGCTGCATAAAGCAAACCTTGATTCATATGCATCTGAGTTAAGGTTTGCATATCTAGAGTCTTGGATTACATAATAATAGAGACATTAATAAAACAGGCAGATTGTATTGCATATGCTCTCTTTATGTTTTTCAGTTTTCCTGTGTTTTATTTCTCTGTAGCATTTTTTTCTAAAAGCTATACATGCATTTTGTCAGTTTTATAGATTTGTCATTTTTTTGTGTGTTTGTGCTTGTGATCTCTCTAGCCACATTGTTTTGAGATGGCAATATTGGCACATATGAATCAAATTCAAAGATCGTCTAATATATGTCCAGAAGTAGTCACATGTTAAGCCTTGATCATCCTCATATTGTTCCTGTTAAACTTCTTTGAAGTCAACCAGCTGGGACATATGTGTAGTTACTGCATTATAACATAATTTCTCTGCATTCTCATGGACCCTTGTGCTCACCATCCGATCATGAAATTTCCATCTTGGACGGCAGCAGACCCTAGCATATTTGCAGACATGGAAAGTATCATCTCATTCATAGTTGAGGCAGAGTAGGTTTTACCTGAAACCATAACACTAAGATGCCCTTGGGCATGTTACACACCTTGCTTGAAAGATGATTGTGCGTGTTTTAGTGACTGTGGCACCAAAACTCCAAACCACTTGAGTGGGTCTTGCTTAGGATTCTGGTCCCGTTTTCCAGCTGGAGCTTTCTCGCTACTTGTGCTCTCGCTTTCCTCTTTTTCTGCGATCTCTCTTTTCGGTCTGTTTCTTCTCCTGACACCTGGAAAATCAAATACTGTCATCAATAACAGAGTTAATGGTAGACATCAATGACACATATCTTTAATAGTGCATCACCTTCTTCTTGAGGTCCTATGTCCTCTATAGCGCTCTGATTTTTTCCAGACTCTTTACTACACGTTTGTGTACATCTTTCCGCTGTGAATTCCACCTCGCCACTGTCCAGCGTCCTGTTACATACAAACATAAGTTTTAAAAAGCTTTTAAAAAAATTTAAGTGAACAATAGATTTTTAATTTTTAATGAAAACTACTGATTCCTCACCTGGCTTGAACACAGACCAGTGGCTCAATCTCACTCGCATACTGAAGTGCAGAGACTTGTTTGTTTCCCATCGTATATCGTGCCTTGCTCATAGAAAACCACCCCTGAGGGGAAAATGGTAATGTCACATTATACTACCAGAATGGAAAAACAAAGCAACTTTATTACAAACCTTTATTGTGTAAATTTATTTTGAAAATCCTTAAAAGGCTTTTTATGGAAGGGAAATAGAGTCAACATAGCCCTGAAAGACTTATATACCACACTAAGATATTTCCCATTATAGAGCACCTATAGCCCAAAATGTCATATACATTTTGATTTATTTTCTATATATTTACTTACACATTGTCAGGAGCCAAAAATTTAACTGAAATGTCTGATGTTGGCTATTTATCTACAAGGACACTACAGGTACCTGCTCTATGAGAGAGTTGAAAGTAGCTCGCTTCTCTTCCAGTAATTCCAGCTGCTCCATGAAACGAAGCAGCTTTTCGTCCAGTAACAAAGAAGATTCCTCTGATTCCGACACACCCATATCGAATCTGCGCCAAATAGTCTTCTCTTAGGTAGTTTTTACCGCTATTTTGATGTACAACGTTTGAGTAAACCGAAGAACAGAACCTGTTTAGTGCTTCCGTGTGCCGTCATGTGACACGTAACCACGTGGTACACACCACGTGTTCATATATTAAACATACAGAAAATACCAATACCAAAGATATCGCTATTACACTTGAGAGGTGTGACTGAATCATTTTAAGTCCTGGAATTTGAATCCTATATACTTTTATGGCAATGGACCCGAAGAAACGCTGTACGAAAGCAATAATATCGGCATAATATTAAGATAAATTTTTATTGTTGTTTTTTAGTCACAAACTTTTCGACTTAGTGCAAGTCGAAAAGTTTGTGACTAAAAAAGTAAATTTTCGAATGTCAGTAAAGTATGAATACAAAAGACTTGGCTCTAAATTTGATTAAATAATACGAATTAAAAACGAAGTTCCCATACCGGGAGTCGAACCCGGGCCGCCTGGGTGAAAACCAGGAATCCTAACCGCTAGACCATATGGGAGCGGTAAACACTTTAAATACATGTCCATAGATAAACAAGATATGTGTAGCATTCTTTTTAAGTAACATTTAATATTTATTACTGTTCCTCCTTTTCGTAGCTTTCACAGGTGCTGTCTGAAGAACTGATTAAAAAAAACTAGTTTTAAAACTACTACTACCTCACCTAACCTAACCTACCATAAAACGGCTCTAAGTATTAAAGAAATAAATTATTTAGGTAGGACTCAGATTAGAAGACGTAGACGGTCACCGCGTCACTTCAAAGGACAGTTGCCAGCCACTCGACAGCAAACTGGTTCGACTGCAGAGCTCACGCGGTTACATATACGCTATTTTCTCTGTGTTGAACATGTCGCCCAGTAGCGCGCCGTGATCGTATAGTGGTTAGTACTCTGCGTTGTGGCCGCAGCAACCCCGGTTCGAATCCGGGTCACGGCAGGGATAAATCCCTGGCACGGCTTGGGTCGACTCTTTTTCTTACTTTAGCCGTAAAGGGAAATTTTTGCTTTGTGTACTTTAAAGTTAAAATGTAATGTTAAATACAAGCCTTGTCATTTAACTGATATAAGTTTCTGTTTACTTCAGCTAGTTTTTGCTTTTCGTCATTTTCAGTCTGTGCCAGTGAAGGGTTCACTGTAAAGACTTCCTTACTAAATCATTATCAGGTGCAGCATCTTCAGATTGAAGACCATTTTCTATCCTTTATTAACCACTGAAATGTTTTATGACTTTCGCCTTGAGAAAGAGGGCGGATCCCTTTGCAATGAGAGACACACGTTCATTGGTAGATGTCATTGACAACGTCCATGTTCCGAGAGAAAGCGCCAATCGGTTTGCCAGTAGATCTCATGTGCAATAGCTCTATGCTTAAAGATGTTTGATTGGCTGTTGTGATCCACAGGTAACGCCCCCCAGGCATGGAGTTCCTCGTTTGAGTTTATGTGCACGGGTATAGCAGTCAATCTTTGACTTGCGGTGTATTAAGTCAGATTACCTGTGGAGCTGAACACCCATTTAGTGGCTTCTACGGTAAGAATAAAAGCTCACTGATGAGCTTCTCATATAAAAACGTACTCTTTTACATTCGTGAATTAACTAACACATGCATTTTATAATAGTGCAATACAGATATTGTTTAACTGTCCACGTTTAAGTCTAGTGCAGATTATGTTTCTGTATTCAAACAGATAATGGACTCCTCTAAAGCATCTGGAACTCAACACCCTTACTGGCCACAGGACCTTTCAATTCCCAACTATGTGGCCAACGATCGATCGATGTCAGAGATTCTAGTGTTTCTGTTTTCTGTGTCTGGGGTGTTTATGCTGGTGACCTGGCTGATCACCGGTCAGGCCACCAGCAGGCTGGGCACATGGAGGCGCCTGGCTGTGTGCTGGTTTGCTGTTTGTGGCTTCATCCACAGTGTGATCGAGGGCTGGTTCTCGTTGTATTATGATATAATTCCAGGAGATCAGAGCTTTCTGTCACAGCTTTGTGAGTACTAACAGAGTGTTTAGGAAAGTGAATAACCTGCCTTTGGGTGTGCGTGTTTGTATGTGGTCAATGTGGTTTATGTTTTTCACTTACAGGGAAAGAGTACTCCAAGGGAGACAGTCGATATGCAATGTAAGTTCATTTTTACTCTCGATTTTGTGCATAAAATGATAAAGAAAGCTGTGATTAATGTTTCTTTTCTCTCTAGTGCTGATAACTTTACTGTGTGTATGGAGACTGTGACTGCTTGGTTGTGGGGGCCGTTCAGCTTTTGGGCTGTTTATGCCTTTTTAACCAATAAGGCCTACAGATTTCTCCTGCAGCTCGTCATTTCGATAGGTGAGACGGGACAGAGGCTATCTTCATGTCAACCTTAGAGGGAAATACACTTTTGATTAATCGTACTTTTATTTTATCTTATCGCGTAATCTGACTCCAGGTCAGGTGTATGGAGCGGTACTCTACTTCTTCACGGAGCACAGAGATGGCTACGCCCACAGCGAACTGGGACATCCAATCTACTTCTGGTTCTACTTTGTGTTTATGAATATCCTGTGGATCGTCATACCGCTGGCGCTCATTTTGGATGCATGGAAACATCTGTCAGCAGCCCAGAGGCAAACAGATAGCACAAAGTCACACAAGAATAAGAAGAACTAAGTGTTTGTAGTATTAAATGCCCTCCGCCCATACACACAAACTTCTGTCATTATGAGACTCTATCAATATGAATGTCGGCAAAGTTGTCTTTATTTTATTTTTTAACTTGGCAACTTCTTTTCTCATGCTTTATATGAGATGAGCAAAATAAACCACACATGACCAATTTTATTTTTGTCTGTGTTTGTGATCATTTTTATTATGATGCAAGTGAGGATAGTTTTACTAACAAAAATTTCAAATATTTTTTTTTACATGGAGTTGAATGTATTATTTCTATGTTCAACATTATAGACTTTAGTGGATTACGCCATTTCCAGCTCACAATCAACATTTGGGAGGTAGCAGCACTTAGCACGACTTTTTTGGGTACAGTAAATGTCCACGTTAGTTATTTTGATGCGTTTTCTGTGCATTTATTGTTACTCATTGCAAAACATTATGCTTAAAGAGTGCTGGTGAGTTTTTCCTGCTAAAACATTTTTGTGGGGGTGAAGAAACACTATCGAGTAATGTCTCTTAGGTTATGCATGTTTGAACCATTTGTTGCAAAACTGACTTCACAACGTGACTGCAGCGATTTACTTGTTTAAAGGCATTCGCCCTCGAACTCAGAAGATAATTTAAACCGAGCTAAAGTAAGTCTACGTTTTACTTAACGAAAATGTATGTAGGTTTAAGTATATTCACGTGGGTGAAGCGGAATCATACAACTGAGACGCTAAGTTAAGTCACGAATCAAACTCGACGAGTTAAGACGGGATCGCTGTCGCTAAGCTCACCACAAAGTATCGTACGTACCTAAAACATATGTACAATTTGTACAGCTTGATAACGGCCTATCAACGTGCGCCGAAATAGCTCAGTTGGGAGAGCGTTAGACTGAAGATCTAAAGGTCCCTGGTTCGATCCCGGGTTTCGGCATTTTGATGACAGTGTTTCTATTTGGGTGTCTTATTTCCAGCAGCTAAACTGTACAAGAAACACCTTCGTTCACGTTTTAATATTTTAACGCTTCACACACTGTGTCAAATGTGACCCAATTTTACATTTGATAGCAGTAAAATTACCCTAAATGTTTATCTATTTAGTTGGAAATGTGCTGCGAATTGTGTACATGGAGGCTATTTAGGCTCAAAATCTACATGGATTTTAGATCCAACAATGTGAAACCAATCAGGTAATTTTTTAAGAAAATGTACAGCTCTGAATTTGTTAGACCGCCACCCAGTGTAAGGTTTATGCCACAGCTGCCCTGAGTCAGCAGCACTGGCAACTACCTAAAGTATTTTTTTATTAAATCAAAATTATATTTTAATTCTAAAATTATACTATAAACTATAATTTTTTTCTCCATGAATTTTTAAATGCAAAATTTTTAAAGCAGAAAAAAGTTACCTTTATGCATCTCTAACCAGAAAGGAAGAACAGAGCTGGACAAGAAACATGAATCAACATCACAGTGGCTTTATTTTAGATCGAGGCAGTTACATTTAATGAGGAATATTGAGAAGACATCTTTCTACTGATATTTTATCTTTAGCTGAACATTTTGCTCAGTCTCAGTCCCAGCTGTGCATTTGTCTCTTTCTCTCTACTTGCAATATCTTTAAGCGCTTTCAGAGCAGCAGGCATTTCTGGCTGCAGCTCCAGCAGTTTCCTAAATGCCCGTTTGGCCTCCTCCAATTCATTCACAATCTGGCATGATTTACCCAGCCGGTACCAGGCTTTGGCACAGCCAGGTTCCAGCTGAGTGGCTTTAGCTGCATTGGCCTTAGCCCGCTGTGGTTGGTTCAGTTTTAGCTGGCACAGGGACAAGTTTGAGTGGAGGTCAGCTTTCATTTTGTTGAGTTCATCTGCTGAAGGATTAAGTGCTTCCACAGTTGCTTCTCTCTGCTCCTCTGCTTCATACTCCCATCCCTTTTTCGGCACATCTCTAACGTGATTACAGATAGTGATGACCAGTTTCATAGCCTTGCTGTAGCTGTCCGCGGCCCCCCACAAATCCTCGCTCCTGAATCTCACGCCGCCCGCATCCTTGTGTGACTTCACCCATTCCCATTTTTCACCAGGAGACATCTCCCAGGATTCCTTGCCTGGTGTGAAAGCTTGCAGTTCCACTGTGGCAAAAAAGGGCAGTCTTTCATCTGAGGGGTGGGGAATAGTGGCATCTGGTCCAGTTTCCAAAGGAGAAAGTTGTATCTGGGTAGCAAAATACAATCATAAGATCTTTCATCTTTACACGGTTAACAGTTAAAAACAAAACCAAGGATGAACGAAACAGAGCATCGGTCATTTAGCCATCACGATTTAATCAAGACGAATTAAAGATGAAGGGAAAGATCATTTAGTATTCACACGGGCTGAGAGAAATGTGTGCTGTAGGCTGAGCTATTAAATGATAGTTGATCAGAAAATATAGATCAGTTTGAGAAACACTAAAGATAGAGCCTATTTGTAAAAGTGCTTCACTGTTTTCAGAGGTTTTGCTGGCATAACAGCCAGTTAGCTGTACCCGTTATCAGCTGAGTGGGCAGTTGGTGCTCATGATACCCACCAAGAACAGCTCGCACACAACACAGCATTTCAAAACCCCCGCTGACCCTTACATCTCAGAGGAGGGTAAACATGGGAGCTAATTCAAATATGGCCCTTTTCCACTAGTACCTACTCTGTTTGACTTGGTTTAATATGTTTTTCAATTGAGAAATACCACCTGATGTGCATGAGGTTGTTACAGCAATGCAGCTGAAAGTCCTGTGACGTCATTTATAGGCAACACGAACACTACAACAACGGAGGACGTCGAGGAGAAGACATAGCTGCTGCTTGGTGTACGACTTTTTGTCAGAGTCAGGGACCATGGTGTTTTTTATCACGTAGCCATTTTTGTTGCTGGGAGCCGCTCTCATGACTTATCGAATTATGTCACATTTTCGATCACTTGGAACTAGGGCTGGGCGATATGGCCCAAATATCATATCTCGATTTTTTTTTAAAGCCATAACAAAAAGAGATTTCTTAGTCAAAGCTGTGTCCCATGTTGTTTTTGTGCATAACAAAAAGCTCACAATTGTGCAGTCAAAATGTAAACTAAAAAGACGCTGAGCATAATAACAAAGAGACTTTGCAGCTGCTCTGTTCCCAAGTTCTGCTGCGCGACTGACAGCCTTGAGTTTGAAATCCGCTTCGTAAACATGTCTCTAAACAGGTGCTATTTGTACTCCTTATACACACACAATGCGGTAATATTATGTTGAAGCACAGTACGTATTACTCCACGAGGCTACTGACTACGGTAGCCATAATTCTCCGACAATTTATCAAGCTGCATTAATCGAGCTTCCCGCGCTAATTTGATTAACGCATTAGCGCCGTCCAGCCGCACACAAAGGGTGAAGGGTGAAGGGTGAAGCGATGCGGGAGAGAGTGAGAGGCGAGGCAGAGTAATGTTGCAAACCAAAACCTGGTACTAGGTACTATCACCTGATGGAAAACCCTAAAAACCAAGTCAAGTCAAGCCGAACCAACCCGAGGAGGTACTAGAAGAAAAGGGATATCAACTGTGTGAGGTTTGCTTTATTTCAGTATTTTATTTATTCCTGCAAAAATAAGAAAACATTACTGTCTCACTGGAGAACTGCCAGTATTAGGCAAATATTAGGAAATAAACATTTTTCTTGTCTTATTTCCTGAAGTTCACGTGTCCATCTATACATTTATTTTTTCTGGCTCATCCATCAAACTACAGAATACCAAAACAAAGACCTTAATACCCAGTTTAACCTTACCTCACACGTCTCCCCAGCTCTCATTCCCTCCAAACACGCCTCTGTAATATCACATTGACCATCCCCTAGCCTCAGTGTTGTCCAGTCACCCAGTGGGACCTGCAGCACAGAGTCTTTACACCTCACAAAGGATGTGGCACCAGATTCAGTAAGTTCAGCGATGAACAGATCAGGCTGGGCTGGCAGCTTCTCACCTGTTTTGTCACATGCTAATTTCTCTGCTTCGTCATTGTTATCTTTGAGACACACTCGGACTCGACACAGCGAACCTAACCTTGGACAAGTACTCGATGAAAATGCTGTAACATACAAAGAAACATTTGTTAGCTGGATTACAAGAAAACGCATACATTATAATAAGGAACAAATGTTAGAAGACTATCATACGTGTTATATCTCCGGAATCAGAAGCTGTCTGCTGACTCCCATTGTTTAGTCGCTTTCGCTGGACCTTCCAGAGGCCTTGGGGACACACAGAGACCCAGGAGGTGCTGTAAACACTATCATGATCACCTTCAGTGTGTAGTGGTTCCAGAGGGTGATCGGGCTCCATCACTGTGTAAAATAATAAGAAAAATAAGTTTACCACAAGTTATGTTCATACATTAATTTAAGACAATAAACAGATTTGAAAGGTCACATGCAATGACCATCTCGATTCTTCAACATAGCCCGAACTTTTTTGAGCATTTCTCATTTCTTTAAGTAGTTTTCAGGAATATTTGTCCAGGTTCCTTATAGGACATTTAAAACTCTTCTCTACGTGTTGGCTGCTTTTTAGATGACTTGTGTGTTTTTCTATCTAGGTCTGACTGTACTTTATATTTCCTTTAATTTTGAAAAATCCACAACGCATCGGTCTCAAATGCCGCACAAAACCATTACCGAACCTTCACGGTGTTTTACAGATGATGTGGACAATAACTATACCTCTTAGGCCCTGTGTCAGGGCTTTGCTGAATAAAACATTCGGATGATTGTTCATTTCCCGTAGATTGTTTTTGTCGCGCACTTATCCGGTTTTCTAATTTCTTTTTAAGGACACACAGCAAGTCTATTAGATTTCAGAAACCATACTACTATTACTGCAATGTTACAAAGCAGACAGTTGACAACAATCACCACCAGGTCAGGGATATTCAAATAAGCATCTCCAATGCTACTCCTGATAAATAGCACTGTTTTAGGTAACACGTGCATTAACACACCTCAGAAACGTCAGAATGATAACTAGCATCAGGTAGCTATCGTGCAAGTCCACAGCACCTGAATTTAACTATTCTCCATATACGAGCGACAATTAGTGCCTATAGCTTATAGACGTCCAACTTACCTTATATAAATGCATACAAACTGCTATATGCTATTCCATTAATCTAAAATTAATGAAGCTGACAGATTATCAGTGACGACACGAAAACTAACACCAAACAGTTATCGCTTTCTTCTTCGCTTTCTGTTAGTGCGGCTTCTTCTTCTTTGTGTGCAGTGGCAGATGGAAGTAAGTAGGGGTAAGGGGCTATGTTCCGCCCCCTACTGCACAGAAGTGTAATAATGTTGGATGTTTCAGCGATTCCAAAATGTAGTCCCGTTTATGCCCCCTCATGGGCTATGAAGGTATTGCAGGCGATTAAATTGGTATTTTTAAATTATGTATATGAACTATGAAACACCACGTGTTCTTTATCTGTGTATTGACCTTTGACTTGTACCAATCAAGGTTAAGGGCTGTGTGTTAGAGAATACCACTGGTGTCCCTAAGAGCCCCAAAACATTTGTATTTTTAAGGCTATTAACTAATCAATCAGAAATACAAAACAGTGAGGTCACATCATTATGTAAAAAAATGATCATTTCACAACAATACGACGAGATTTATGATGTACAAAAATTAAGAATTGCATTGATGCCACTATATTTGAAAACTGTAATATCTGAATTGGAATATTGTAATATTTGAAAATTGTAAAGACATAACTTTCCAGCAGGGGTCTCTCACCAGCAATATAACGCAGCTGTGATCAGTACAGTATGGACCACATTGTAGAACCGTGCACACTTTATTCATCGGCTGAATGTATTTCAGTTTCAGTTTGTTGCAATTAGATGTTTTTATGCATTTTTAAAACGCATAAAATGTAGCAGTGTTCACATGAATTCAGAGTCAGAGCAAAGAACAAAAATGCTTTGTCTCACTGAATGCAAAAAGCGAGACTATTTAATTTATGGTATTTATTTTTTATTGTAGAGGTAAAAATCATGGTGAAAGCATATAAACTTTTCAAAACATATGCTGCTAATCGGCAAATGTGATCCTAACGGGAGACTCTTAATTAGTTCCTCACTTAAAAGCTCTTCACACAGCTAGAACAGATTCAGTGATCACAGGGAACCACTGCACGTCAAGGACAATGTGGTTGTTAATATCACGTCAGCATAGAGTCTTTAATCTGTACATTAACCTTTTTTTCACACAGAGGTAAGGCAAAAGATTGTTTCCTAGCACTCAGTGAAGAGAGAGAGGCACATTAATAATGAGGACTTTTGGTTAAATAAGTAGTGCACATCTGTGGGTAGGGTATGTTTTTATTGCAAACGTGTCAAAAACACTCAGAGCCTATTACAATAGTCCAGAACTTCTGATTGATTTCTATGGGAGCCTTTTTTTGAAGGTATTTTTTAAACATGAATATGAAAATAAGTTAAGGTAAGGAGTATCATTGTTTCAAGAGACAATAAACTTTGTGCTCACATTTAAGTAAAATTCAGCTTGGATCCTTTTTTGTTCATAAATTATAAAAATTGAACAGTTTCTCAGGGGGATCATGGCAGGAAAAGTCAGACTACCACTGTTATAGTTTATGTCAAACTAAAAAAAAAAAGACGAACATACATAACTGTATTTTGGTAAGTTTTATTATTAGTAGACCTTAGGATTCTAGTATTATACTTAGGCCCACCCACTTCCTTCTGCATATCCCAGCTCCCATAGTGGGAAGCATGTAAAGTCCACATTGAAGGGCTCCAGTGTGCTGGTGGATTCGAACCTAGGACCTTCTTGCCACCATCCCACCCCAGTGAGAGGATATTTCTATGAAAAGTTTTGGTTGCATTCTGGAAGTGAGCTGTTGTCCTATTGACTGTTGCATGTTTATAAAACGGCTTAAAAGCATGAAAAAATTAAGCTGCCATTATACATTTATGACAACAAAATCAAGAGTGCGTCTGTTTCAACACCTCTTCATCTAACTTGCCATCTTTTCTGGTTTTCTCACACACAAACCAGAAGCAGAGCCTCTTTAATCTTTCTCCATCCGTTACCCATTCCAGTTCTTTCTCTTAAAACTCTCTTTGGATTCCGCTATCGACCCTCTCCTTCAACCCCCCCCCCCCCCCCCCCCCCCCCCCCCCCTCCCCCCCCCCCCCCCCCCCCCCCCCCCCCCCCCCCCCCCCCCCCCCCGTCTCCCCCCCCCCCCCCCCCCCCCCACCCCCCCCCCCCCCCTCCCTCACCTTCCTATTGGCTCCCACTGACTTCCCAGCTGGCCTCTTGTGAAACATCCCTGTGGGTAAGTTCAGAAGCATGTATCCCAGGCCGCTCGACGTTCCCTAGAAGGGCGGTAAAACCGGCTTGGAGTTGGGTTCCAGGGAACAGCTGCAACATCAGGAGCCAGAGCTGAGCGCTGCCAGGAGGGCTGGTATGACTTCGGCTCACGTCTCTGAGGGGTTCAACATGCGTCATTCAGGGAAAAGGTGGAATATGACAGGTGAACACAAAAAGACAAATCTGCCAGGAAAGAAGAAACAAAAGAGAAAATCGGAACAAAGGAAACAAACCACAGATATTCACGCGGATACGATATAGACTATGAAACTGCTTATAACAGTGGAAGGTGAACATCGAAGTGTTTCTTGGCCCTTTTTTTTGTTTACAAATCAATAGTTGCATTGAGATTGTCTCCAAACAATAAGAGAACTCAGCACTTTTAACCTGCATTGTTTGGGCATGTGTGTTTCTTTGTAACTTATTTGCTAACCTCCGATTATTAGCAACAAGGTCCACAGTGGGTGCACACAGGTTACTTGTTGCCCCGCATTTTATTTGTTCAGTCTGGTCATCCTAGACTGAGTCTCAATCCTACCACATAACTCATCAACACTGCGCACTGATGAGACAGAGAATCAGTTTGCCAAGCTCCAAAACTTAATTTCCCAACCATAAACGCTATGCATTGAGCAGGTCCAGCATTCTGCTCGTGTTTGTTTTTACCCCTCATGAAAGCGACGGCTAGCTCGCCTGTAATCCCTCTATCGCACATTCCCCAACACTCTCACACACACGCATACACATGCAGACACACACGTACGTACACATACAAAACCTCTGCGACCCTGGTCGACCAGAGGCTAACTCGTAAACAGATCGGGCCACACGACAGAGTGTTTATCCCTCACAGGGAGAGGGACTGCTGCACACACTGCCGTCCCTGAGTGTTTAACCAGAGCTAGTTTTGCTCCCTCTGGCCTGTTTGTTGTTCCTATTGAGAAACATTGACAATAGGAGCAGATTTTAAAACGTTAGCTCAGTGTGAGGACAGAGCTTTATACTAAGAGGTTCCCATGCTAGTCCACACATGCGAAAGTCTAGATATACTAAAGGAAATCTCATGACTCCTCCACAATGTGACTGTGTTCAAAAATGATAAGTAAAAAAAAAAGAGGAAAGATAAGCCACAAAGTATTGGGACACTGGGAAAAGAGTAGAATGTACAAATGTGGTGTCAATCAAGAGTGCGATTTATTAAGGTTTCCAGGTCAAGTGGAGATCAAGGCTGATCCTATGGCTGATTAGAGCCACTGAAATTATAGGTTCAAGAGAGCTGGTGAAAGGGTGAAAGACACTGTTTTACCACTAACACGAGGCATATTTGGGATGCTGTTTCTCTCACTGTCTTAGATGTGCTGCTTTCAGACAGATCAATACAAAGCAAAGGCGGTCTTGGTCCACAGCCTTGTAATTCAGACTGACTGCCAGCAGAATTGCACAAGAAGTAAAATATTGCTTTTCTCTTCCATTAGCAGTTATGGAGCATGGTCTGCCAGGTCAGGGCCATCTATCTACATTATAATGTCATGATGAGATTGCTTCAACTGCAAGGGAAAAGACAGGCTCTCAGTCGAATTCCCATGTAAGACGTAGTATTGCTTGTGTGGCAGATGCGAGTGAGGCTGCTCATTAAAGTCAGGCCCCTAAGAAAATGTTACCTATACTACTTACTACCAACATTAATAATTGTGACACTGGCACAAGCTGCCATCAGGAAGTGAATGGTTTATGTCAGCTTTTGTGGACATAGATGAAATGCTAATAATGTCTTCTGAACGCAGAAGTGCTTTTAACAACTGACCGATAGCACCATGTCACCGTCTGACAGCCTTCCAGGAGACATCAGCCCGATCACCTCCGCTGTTACTGAATGCAAGTCTGTGTACAAAAGGGCTTGAATTTTCAGATGTGTGTTTCTGTAAGACCAGATGAGTTACACTTTAATGTTTTATGAGAGAGTCTTACGCTCTGTTGTTTCAATGCACATAAATCCCTCTACTGGTCCATTTTTTCTACCAAGTGAAAATAATAAATCTGCTTCCTCCCACAGAGACACAAGCGCACAGTGTGCCACTGTGCTGCCATTACTAAACACGTTTAAAACACAGCACACAAATATATATGTGTGCCCACAAGCAACATGGGGAATCTGGCATTAAGTATGGGTAAATTTGCTTTATCTGGAGCATAAAGAGGTTCCTTAACTCCATTATAGCATTTCCCCCTGGGGGGCACAGTTATAGACTTGGAGCTGCCCGGCTTGCAGCTTGAGTAGAAACCCAATGAGGGGAGGAGATGGCTATCGGGAGCCACAGGGCAGACTTTTTTTTTTTTCTCTAATCAATGCACACACTAAAATGGGGCCTTCCTGTGAGGGGGCCTGAGGAGATTCTTTTGACAGTACTTTTATGTGTTTGTTTGCTCGGCTGTGTTTGTGTGTGTTTGTGTGTGTGTGTGTGTGGGGGGGGTGTTCGCTAATCTGAGAGTGTCTGAGGGCCATTAGCATGCACACCAGCACACATCTGGATATACTTCTTCTGGAGCAGTTATACCTTCATAACGTCTGGCAGCCAGTGTGGCCTTTCAGTACCATCTAAGATAAAGCCAGTTAAGCCTCATAGCCCACCACCAGCGACTGACTGCCATATCTGACCACACACACAAACACACATACACCTGCTCTTGTCTTGCCATAGCTTTTATCCACGATATGTTCACCATCTTTGTAGATAAAACATTACGTAGTCAGATCAGTCAGTCTTTAAAAGTTGTACCATTGTTTTTCTTTTGTATTCCTGGACTCTATTAGAACAGCTCTGAATGATTAAGAGTTCACAGTAATCCCTCTTTATCTTAAACTGGGACTTGGTACGGGTCCACAGTTGAACCACAGTTTCAAAAAAGCTTCCCCTTTAACCCGCCCTTCTTCTAATTGGCTGCCCCTCACAAATAGAAGGTTTAAACAGCAGGTGGGTGTGGCAGCTGTTAGCTTATAGTCAGAGCTTTGCATCTTCGATGAGTGATATATGATTTAGTGATATTTCACTCCAAGTGGCATAAAAACCTTCTACTACTAAACTTTCTACCATATGTCTCTTTGTTAGAAACTTTGGTCACAATTAATATGAGCAACTATTTAGCAGTCTTTAAGTGGGTTGAATGTTACAAATTTATTTGACATATCCATAAAGATTTTGCAGACGTGTTTAGGAAAAGTCTTGTCTGCAGGGCCCCCAAGAGCTAACTCTGCACAGGTGGCATATGCGCACTTGCAGCTCCTCCTTAAAGAAGTAACTTAACTCAGTGATGAATACAAGAGAGCACAGAAGAAATAAAGAGCAGAGACCAGCTGACCAACAAGCCAATAAAAAGGCACCAATCCTGGGATTCAGAAATGGCCAGTTGTGATTTATCCAGGTGTTGGGGTTAAATCGGGGTATGCTGGTCTGCAGAAGGCTGAGAGGATCTAATTCAGACCAGACTTGAGTCAAAGTAACAGTCAGGAGCCTTGCGGTCTGTTAACTTGTGGACTGGGCATGTTCTGTCATCTATGTCAGTCAATTACATTCAGTGGTTTCATATACTGCTGTCCACAAGCTGCCTGTGTCGAGCCAGACCACTTTAATAAGACCAGAGCTTTAAGTCTTCAAACCAGAGGGGTGTGATGCACCCACTGACTAGTTGTATTAGGAAATCAAATCAATTCAGCAGAATATGTTGCATGTTTGTGTTGATTAGATAATGAAAGTTATTGTGTAGTGTTTCACAGTTGCTGGTGCTTTAGTGCACCATTTGGGAGTTGCACTCCTCAATTTGTTGTATTTTGCAGAGTACAATGACAGTAAAGGCTTTCTAGAGATCCAATCCAACATTAAGTAGTTGAGTATGTTTGCATGTTTGTGTGGCTCTCAAGAGCTCTGATGTATCTGCTGTAGGTTGGAAATCCAAATATTTGCCCTGTTCAGCAAATGGAAAGTGTTGCTTTGAGAATGCCCAGTTTGGTTAATATTTGACCTCTTAAACACTTTTTTTGTGAGTTTTCCCTCAGTGACTCAGTATTTCTTTAATTTAAGCTGTGAAGAAACTTTAACAATGAAAGGGGAATCGAGCTTCCTTGTTGTTGGATAACTTTTGCCTTCCTGATGTTCAGGATCAGCCTGAAGAGTCCATAACTCCAATTAATTGAACAAATGGATCAAGAGTGCTTCTAATACCCTTGTCTCATATTATGTATTATTATAACTTTTTTTTCCCCACTGTCTGATTTCATTTCAAAATCAAATTCAATAGGAAGTCATTCTTAACTGATTTAAGTCATTTTTATACAGAAAAAAAGAATTGAAAAGACTATTTTAGCTCTTAAATTTAGAGAAAGAAATAGGGCAGTGTGAGTAGAGGGGAGAAAAGGCAACTCAAGGCAGCCCACCCAGTGCTGTCCAACATGCGGAGGGCAGATGCACAGGCGGGCGCACAGGACTCCAGAGCACAAAAGGCTGATCTAAATAAGACCCAGCTGAAGTTGCTGTTTTTGCCTCAGAGCCAGCCCTCCCATTCTCCAGGTTCTCCATCTCTTACTCATCTTTGTAGGCATCTATTACTAATCCTATCACACCGTTTGACCTATGACTCGGTGCACATACTTTTTCGCATCTCTCTCCCCCCTCTTTTGTTCTGTTCTGACCAGGTGTATGTGTGGCAGATCCCAGGGTAGCAGGTAAAGTATAAATCTGTAGCAGCGCTGACAACTCACAGTCTCTGGTTCCCATTTGGTTGTGTGCCCTGCAATCAGTCACTCCTCTGCGCTTCGCTTTCCATTTCTTTCTTGTTCATTCTTCTCATAGCAGAGATGGTCCCAACCTCGCAAAACCAAAGAAAAGCAAAAAACATCCACATCCCAACAAATTACATGTTGTCTGATCATTGCTAGTTACCTTCTTCATGAAAGCAGCACCATAAATTGATCGTTTTAATGATAACATGAACAGACTGAGTAAGTATAGTTCCTGACAGGTTGCAGCAGCAGCTCTAGGAGGGGATAAGTTCCAGCTCGGTTCTCATAGCTCATATCAGCTTGATCAGTGAAACTGCCTAATGTGGACATGTGTTTCTCTCTGCTGCAGCGTCTGTTTTAAATCCCACGCAGAGCAGACTGATAAGGCAGTCTGTTTGATTTAAAAGACCTTTAATTTAATGTTCATGCTACATCATGCAAATTCTGTTGCAGTCTATCTATATCAGCCTGCAAAAAACTATCTTGATGCTCAATCTTAGTAGATGAAGCAATGCCCCCTTTAAGATGTTATCTGGTAGTTTCAGGGCCGATATTTGAATCACCTGTGCTTATAATTCGCAAAAGTGGTTTTACAGATGAACTCCTGTAAATATTATGATGAATCAGAATGAACATTGATCAAAGATGACCATTGGCACATGTAGCGCATAAAATAAGATAGTCCATGTCATCTTCATTCTAATGACAGGAAACACTTTAGTTCTGTTTCAGCTGGTGCCTCAGCAAAAGATCTGAGGCAAAAAAAACAGATAACAGCCCACCACCGTAGACGGTATTAAATATCAATGCAATTCTTATGATTCTAAAATGCCTGAAATGTCTTCTCAGCCCCTTGGAATGATCAGACTCACCTAGTCCTTTAAAGGTCTGGATATTTTTGGGTTGACATGCTTCTGCAAAATTGCATGGATGTGGTGGACTGTGCCCTTTAAACGGGGTGGGTGTTCCCCTATCCCCTAAAGTGGATTTTGGAGGTGTATTTCAGATTTAGGGATATCATACTCAGCTTCCTTGGGAAGATCAGTGCAGACTACTGAAGAGAAGAGGCCATCTTTGAGATGAACCTCAGATTCTGGATGAACAATGTGTTTTCCTTATTGGTCATGGAACACCAGACCTCGCTTGAGGACATTTGAGGGTGCATGGGTGTTTACATAACTGTCTACATGTCTTTCTTGGACTTGTATGGGGTGTTTTGGGATTCTAAGGTATTGGCCAGAAAGTTACTTCGCCAGGGCTTTTGTTCATAAGGCTTCTGGACTGAATAGGCTAATGTAATGTAGAATAGGCTACTGGTTTTGGTAGTCTGAGTCTTTGAATCTTGGAGTGATGTGGCTCTTCTGACAATGTGGTTCTTCACCGAACAATGTTTGCACCAGGGCAATGTGTAGCCAAATGCAAAGCAGCTGGAGGAAGATTTTGCACTTCCAAGTCTAAGCCCATAGTTCACAGTTGTAAAAAAGCAGAGTTTTGAGTAATTCATGTATATCAGAGGTGAAAGAAGAAGGGGGCATAAGATTTGCAGATATTGCTAACAGATATTATTCAGATATTGTAGCAGTCTGACATGATTAAGAGAGACCTGAACTTGAAAAGCTTTGATTTACTATTGCCTTCTACTGGAAGACTACCCTCACCTATGGCCAAGAGCTGTTGATAGTGATACAAGTGGATACAAGTTGTGGAAACAAGCTTCCTCCAAACAGTGTTGGGGTTCTCCACTAGAGTGAGAAGGACCCCGGAGGGGCTCAGAGGGCTCATATCGCAAAGACCCAGTTGAGGTTGTTCAGGTATCTGATCAGGTAGACTCTGTGAGGTGTTGTGGGCATATCCAACTTGGTGGAAATGCTGGGAAAGAACTGGGACACACTGGAAGGATGTATCTCAGCGGGCTAACACCTCACCCTCTGCCCAGAAGAACTGAGGAGGTCGCTGGAGACAAGTCTGGGGATCTAGCAGACATTCATTCCAGACCTAGATAAGCAGCAGGAAAACAGATGGATGGCTCTGGGATCTGTGACATAAATGGACACTTTCCGGATTACCTTTTTTTCTTTTCAGATAGATGAATTTGTGTCAGGCACAAGTTTCATTGCCAAGTAAAAGACTTGGGGTGGAAAAACAAGAATGTTACAGTGAAGGAAACTCATTGAGAGAGCTCACTGATGAATCATAGAGTGACAAATGACCAACAAAGAGGACCATGGAGTTGGCTTACAAGCGCAAGGTTACACAGAAACATCGATGAATGATGACCAGGGTTGGTAGTGGAGTTCAGATGTGAACTGGAAGAATCCCAGTGGATCGTGGGCTTGGGTATTTGCAGTGACAGCAGTTCATGCAAGGCTAAAGGCCTCCCCTTGATTGACACACAAGGCTGCACTTGTGGCGTATGCTGCTACAAGGAAAGAATGAAAAAATCCCAGTAAACTCACTGCATAATTTAATTCCTGAGTTTTCCTTCTGCTGAAACGGAGTTTTTCCTTTGCACTCTCACCAAGTGCTAGCTCATAGGTGTTCATTTGAATTATTGTTACATCTCTCAATAGAAAGCACCTGATGTTATGATTTCTATATAAATAAAACTGAACTGAATTGAATAATGGTTGTTAAACTACCAACTTTCTTTGTTTCTTTCTCTGTGGTAATCATGAGGTTAATGTTGGAAATTCACATTGTAGCAGTCTATTAAAGTTATAGAACAATCTACTAGCAAGTATCTGCCAGAATCAGTCAACGGTAGGTTCACTGAGGTTGCATTGAAACAAAAGTTGAGCTGGCTTCGACTTATTTGACCTTTGTTTATTTGTTGGGACTTTCTGAACCGACCCACCCACTGCACAGACAGACTGACAGGATTCAAAGGAACAATAGTGCGGGACACGAGCCAGTCTGAATTCAGTCTAATTCCAAAATTTAAATAAGCCAAGAAACAAAAGAGACCAACTACCTTCCAATCTTCAGTGATGGAAAGTTTATTTACGTAAGCACTGCTATTTGTAATTTCATTTAATTTGTTTCTCAGTTTGAGTTTTGGCTTTATGGCCATTTGAAGAAAAAAAAAATTCAGGGCCCATGACATGTATCAGGGATAAAAAAACGTTAGTAATGCATTAAATCATTCCAGTTTTTAAAAATCTAAAGTAAATAAATAAAACCTTAGAGTGGGAATCTGATAGAATACATGGGTGTTAATTCTAAGCTAAAACAGTCACATTCCTCTGCTTAATTAGTACCCTTGCTTAAGTAGTACACCAAATGGCTACTTTTTCTCATGTAAAGATAAGAGTATTTCTTCCACTTCTGCCTAAGGTACTTTGCTATCAGGTGACAAACTCACTGAACTTCACCATTTACTCAAACCTGGCAGCAAGAAGCCAGGAGATGCTTCCAGGATTTTAAAGCACTCCAGAGGCTGATCTAAGCCTCAGTGTATCTTACGGTGTGTTAGATCTCAGGAGACCACGAGAGGGCCCGTCCATCACAGTCAGAGAGTTTACTGAGAGCTGACATAAGGGCAACATTTCACTCTGACAGTCCAGGACAAATGCCAGCTTTTACTGGACTGCTTCAGGTAGCCACAACACATCTATTGTTAAAATATGGCGCAAAGGCCAGTGTTCTTTACCAAGAAGAAAAAAAGGTTTGATTTTGATGCCGGTGGTCTCTTGCTGTTTGTTTACATCAGCTTGGCATGCACGAAAGCTAATTTATGAGGCTAGAACACTGTTGTGGCTATTCCTTGCAGGGCAGTGTGAGTTACATAGTCTTCAGATAATGCAGCAGCAGGACTGTTAAGACCCAGAGATGTGCACACTTCTGATGATGACCAGTTCTCTTATTTAAAAGTTTTGAACAGGTTTGTTTGCATCACAACATACTGGTGACATTACTCTGGCATCAAATTTCAATATCGTTAATGCAAAAGTTGTTCGGAGATGTCCAACTTGCTCAGTTTGAAATCACATCAACAGAACTGTTTTGTCCAGGATTTAAAGCAGCAGGAGATTGAAAGAAAGAGACAGACTCCCAGGGCGTCTGAGTTATTCAGACAGGCCTGCTGGCTCAAGATTAGCTGGCTTTGATGTTAGTAACATTTAGAGACTACCAGAATACTTGCCCTACACATAAAAATCAACGTCCAGTCTCTGATGGGGTGAAAAGATGAAAAAAAACCCCATATAAACATCACCATTTTCCAGCTGCTTCTGAGTCTGACTGGTCGAATGATAAGCATTTCTTACTAATGATTTTGTCAACATTACACTTAAACAATCAGATGCTCGTTATACACCATGGCACATGCTTTAAGTCTGTGTCAGTATTTTCACTATTAGCTGCTGTGATAACGAGGACTGATCGGTGAGTCACAATTTTACTGACGCATTGCACGGCAATGTGTCACCAAGCGTACACAGATTTGTTTGGACTTCTGGGATGTAGGGGTAGTCTGTTTTGAGTTCACTTGCTTGTCCATGACTGTATGTTTACATCTGTTACATCCTGTGGATGATCTTCGCATTCTTCTTTTGAACGGTGACATGCTTTCATATTCATTCACTTTAAGTCATGGGTTTGCAATCCAATAGACAATACATCCCTTCACTAGGGATGGGCGACTAAGAAGAGTTACTATCATTATGTTTGAGTTTATGGTGACAAATTTTAGCTTCTTTTATGTAATCAATAGCTTAGAATCAAAAACACAACACTATTTTTTGGCAAAACTACACACTGTGGTGACCCCTTGTGGCAAGTGAGCGGCTAATAGTACATTTTTAATTTAAAATAAAAACATATTAATTAACTCTCATATATGCCAAATCCAAGCTAAAGTATGGCGGCGTGTCCAAGATGTACCCCGTCTCTCACCCTAGCTGGGGTACGCTGAAGCCTCCCCACAGCGTCCCCACAATCCTGATAAGGATAAGCAGAAGAAAATTGATGGATAGATGAATATGACAAATCCCTCACAAAACTTGAAAAAGCTTGTATGAGATTGCAAACAAAACGTTGTCGAATCTGATAACTCACAGAGCATGTTAGGAAAGCGTCATTTTGCAAGACCTCTGTTGTCTGCAAATCTTCTCTGCCTAAGGCGACATTAGCTGCTTGAAACACAGCACATCAGAAACTGAGACTGAACTGTTGGTGGTCAAGTTGCATTGTGGGTAGTTGCTCGAGTTTCGGGATACACACACACACACAAAAAACCACAGCAAACGGCGTGACTGTGTCTTCCCACACAGGCACGTTTGCATTGTAAATCTTTTGCAGTGGTTTTGTTCATTATTGCGTCTACAAACAGACTTGCGTTTTTCAATTATTGACACCCCCTGCTCTCATTCAGACATATCAGCCGAAGCCCAGCAGGTACAAATATATGTGGGGTTAAGGGTTTAATATTTCATACACAGGCTTTATATGGGTTGTTGTTACTGTTTGTGCCAGCAATACTAGTCTCTGTCTGAGCCCCTTTTTGTCTGCTGGGTTTGCACAGACTGGGAGTACTGGGGGTGACCACCATGCTGGACTCTTACCTCCCAGTGTGTGTGTGTCTGTAATACAGAGTGCCTGGGAGTAAACCACATTTTTTTATACGCTTGTGACTAACAGGAGCCAGATGTAGCTGCCTATAGCAACCTTACCATCGAAACAGCCGTTTATTTCACTTTTTCACTGTTTGTAATGAGAGGTGTGTGCATGTAAGCATGTATGCTTGTTTGTGAAAATAGCTAATAAGCCACAACAGCATTTGCTATACTTTTCTTCTTAAGTAGCAGGGTTAGTATAGCTTTTTCCATTTTGTAGCAGCACTAAATATGGGATATTCATTTCATTTAGGAGACAGGGAGTGTGAGTGCGACCAGAGAAACATGATTTCATTGTATAAAGATGAATGAGGATTCAGGGTGTCAGAGAACTCGCAGTCCTCTGGACATCCAACCTGGCCCTGAGCTTCACGAGGATTCATAAAGCCCAAGAGAGAGGTGAAGCAAGAACTGAATGCACATAGGCAGATGACCGCCTTCATCAGCTCAGTAGGAATAGGTATTCATTTGAATCATGAACACAACAGCACCACAACTTTCATGCATTTTTTTTTATTGAACATATACTTATATTAGCACAAAAAAACCCCAACATGCACAAAGCAAAAAAGCAGGGATTGGGAAAGAAGGGAGAGTGTTAATTGAAAGCGAATGTGTCTGTTCTGGCTGCTGGTCAGAGATGGGCTGGGGTCCCAGTTGGCTTCCACTTCAAAGGCCCAACCCGCCTGTCTCGAGCGCACCTGCAGCCGGTTAAACCCTGCTCTCATCACTCAGGGCGTGGAGGGACCTCTCCTACAACTCAGAGCCCTCGCCACATATCCTTGTGCCAAAGGGCCATAATGGCCTCCACTCAAGAATTCAACCTAAAATACCAGGCAACCTGTACAACCTTCAACACAAAAATGAAAACCAATCACACATTTTGATGGATCACAGAAAATTCACAGAGACTCCATGCCACGTTCATCACAGGTCACAGAAAGCTCGTTAAAGCGTTTAACCCACAAAAAGTCATTGAAAAGGCCATTCATGTGTTTTAGTCTGTTTTTCATATATGTTTAATTATCAATTTAAAGGCATCTATGTGGGAAATTTACAGTTAAAATATGCATTTATTTGCTGTCCAGAACATTCATATTGTGACTTTTTTCAACATGAGTATAAGAATACCTCACCTTCAAGATCAATTGAAAGGAGAAGAGGAAAACAAGCTAGGAAAATACTAACATGCACGTAGTTATTAAAATATTATGAATTATCAGGATGGCTGACAAAGAGGGAAAATGTTCACAAATACTAGATATTAAATGCATGGCTTATGTACACATTCATGCTCTATTAAAAACATTGATTCCTGTATGTACTGTAGTGTGAGTTGGGGGGTTAAATTCTACAGGAATGCAAAAAAAAATGTACCTGAATTCCAGGTCTGAGCAGAATAAAGCGTTCCTAATTCATCATGGAATGCGATGGAATGACCTCAAAAAGCACAACTGATGTAGCACACACTAACTCCCCTCGGTTTATAGCTTTCTACGTGTAAGAGTTTTTAAGGTAAGACTTATGAGACTAAAACACCAAGGAGGCTTAGTGAACCTAATCCAGATCAGAGTTACTTGCATTCGTTATATACAGTAATCAATGCGGAAATATGCACATAATCATAATCATTAAACCTCCATTCAGCTTTTTTCCTCCCTTTTTGCAGACGAAACAACAGCTTTAAATATGACAGAGATGTCGTGAAGCTCCCTGTGCACAGTTAATGCCACAGGACGTTTGGAACTTTATTCAGTCTGCCACTTTGTAGCTGAGCTGCTGTGGTTTATAACTGTTTCTATTCTCCAATAACACCACTTACAGTTGATCGTGGAATTTCTTGTAAAAATTGCATCCTATTACACTACAGTGCTCAAATCCAGATGTTTAGAACAAGTCTTTCCCCATTGTTTGTAAAGGCAGATTGCATGGCTAGGTACTCGATTCTATACAATGGGACTGAGTGGGGGGCTCAGTACTTTTGTCGATAGAGTATCATTATTTCATGTAGTTCTTAAATGAAATGACAGGCACATAAAGATATTACATGTCACTTTCAGTCATGCTCCTTCTCAACTTGTGATTTTACTGTAGGTCTAATACAGCTCTCATTTAATCTCTATTTTCACTTTATACCAAAGTTTTAGGGAAATAGTCATCTTAGACCTAATAACCAGTGAATGGCTCTTTCTTTTAGTCTTAGCCAGAACTCAGACTCATATACACTTCAGTCTACATTTACCCATTGAGAAAATTCATGCAAGTTTCCCAACATTGGCGATATTGAAGGCAGCTTAGGGCATCTACCTGTTGCTGCTGGATACTGTCATGTAAGGATGTAGTCCCAAAGGCATTTGGCAGACAAGCTTAACAGAACTTCAACAGCTTTATAGCTTGAGCTCAGGTAATAAAGTTAAAAATGACAAGAAAAGCAGCCTAAACTGAAAATGAGCAAACATATGAGCAAACAGGGCACACATGAGGAGGAATGACAATGAGTTGACAAGGAACAGAGAAAAACTTAAATGCATAGGATAACGAGAGGATGGGAACAGGTGAAAAACCCAGCTGGAACAAATTCAACTAATGAAACAGGGGAAGAGAAATGAAACATAAAGCACAAGAGACGAGGGACTGTCAAAATAAAACAGGAAGTTAAAAGCACACTGAGACTCAGACAAAGACACGTAGGCTTGACACTAGGACAGCGGACAACAGACATAGAAACACACGACAGAGCAGGGAGACAAAACAGACTGGACACGAAAAGGGGAACGGACATGAAAGCAAGCACTTTTCTAATCTATTTTATCATGAATGCATTACTGATGGATTAGGATGTAGTAAGTAATAGTTATCATCAATATCAGCTGTCATGATGCCACTAATAGATGTATTAAAAAAGGGAATATTCAAAAAGTGTTATTGCAGAAACCATGATTTAATTAGATGTTTTATCACTGACACTATATGATGCGACAGCTATAATCGACAGCTTACGAAAAACTGATAATTTTTCTGTCATTTGCATATCCATACAATCATCTACCAGTACACAACTATGCAAAAGCCTTATTACAGAATGTAATTGTTCATTACCTGGGTTTTCTTTTCTTTTTTTTTTGACCCACTATGGCTGTTTTCTTGAACTTGAAAATAATAAATGAAAAACACAAACTGCTCCTATTCTTCTTTCAGTAACAATATCTACCGCATTAGTGTTCAATCCACTGGTTCACTCTTCATTGTGCTACCTCAGCTGGCCACCATGTGACCAGCTGCCTATGACCTGCAGTGTACGTCACGCAGACGGTTTCTCACTAAAACAGGAAACTACTCAGCACAAAGTCAGAGTCACTCAGATGGAACAAGGACTCTGTGTGTGCTGTAAAACTGGCCAACATTTATTAAGGTAAATTTCAAATGAGATCATTTTCAAACATCTGACTATTTAAAAAGTAAATGTTCCGAATAGAAACGCGGTATCTAGGCAGCAAGTTGATCACTGTGTGTTTTTCTGTGCGTATCAGTCTTTGCATTGCCCGGGGCATACCTGTTTTTTTTCCAAAGAAGTGCCTGAGATGTATTAAACATCAAAGAGGCCATGCGGACCTGGGTATCTCTTTGATATCATCTGTGTCACCTGCTTTCTTTTCTGTACATGTTTATGTGTGTGCATGCTTCAGACCTGTTTAGCATGACGGCATCCTCCAGCGACCCAGCAAACGTTCTATTATGGAGTTATCACAAGTACATCTAAGGACACTTAGGGGAGTTCATGGCAGCTATAAAATCTATTAATGACAGGCTGTCCTGAGGATAAAGAAGGAAAAGCTCACAAGTATACAAGCACGCAGAGCTTAGGGGCCAACCATGATGTAACATGAGGGTACACAGAGTAGCAGTTATGGATGTGTGCATGCATGCAAGGTTTTTTCACCGTGCAAACACAACTTTTCTCTCAATGGACATGTCTTATGTTGCATAGTTTGCACCAAGGGTTGAAGTGGTTCAAAACGGGTTCTGACGCCTTCTTTGAGCGCTAGCCAGACATTACAGAAGCTTCTGGAGTTCCAGTGAAGCTGTGTTTGTTCATGGTACTTCATCTTTGTCCACAGATCTAAATTTACAAGACAATAAATTATCACAGATCTAGTTCTCCGGGTGCCTTGCATGCATGTGTGCCAACGTGCACACACACTTTGTGGTTTGTCTGTCCCTTTAGGACTGTATATTTTTAGAGTGTGGGTAGCATTCTGACCTTTCATTAGATCTATACATAATGCTAAAGGATTTTAGCATGATTGTTGTTTATTCAGGAAGTTAAGCTAGATCATCTTATCACCATGGCTACTTTACATTACTTTTCTTTATAGTAAATTAAGACAAGTTCAATTAAAATAATCCAAAATGATCCGTATTATGATTATAAACAGAAGCTTCACGCCATTCGAGCTGAACAATATGGTCCTGCGTGGGTGTCAGTTTGATTAATACTCAGCCTATAGAGAGACAATTCAGCCAATGGAGAGGTTACAATGTCCTTTGACAGTCCCCTTAAAATCCAATAGTGAGTTGCGTGAGATAGTGATTATTCAAAAGCTATGCTTCAACAGGAAAGAGGATCACCGTATAGTTCATAGTTCAACTGTCTGTAATAAATGAAACAACAGGAGTAAATGTTGAGATGCCAAAAGCTCATGGGTATTCTTTTCTAACTCTTTTGGGAAGCATGGAAGATCTTTTCTGGCTGATTGGGAAACCAGGTTAGAATATATTCAGTGCTTTATGAGAAGTCAAACAAGGAAATTGTCTTCAAATGCATCATCAAGTGCCATTGTGCGTCTGTACAGATTTTACTGGGAGCAAAGGAGGAAGTGAGGTGACGTTCTTATGTGGAGAAGAGGCTGGTGGGACTGAATGAATCAACAAAAAGCTCAGCTGTAACAGAGGAGACTGCTGTTTGTTCCTCATTTCAATTTGACAGTCAACATGACGATGGTTAATCCCTAACTTTGTCCAAGTATTTATTATTGTAACCATGACGATAACGGCCTCCAAACCTTAGTCAAGTCGTCATTTTAACCCAAATCAGATGTCTTTTAAAACAAACTGCGCTCTTTTACAACACTTGACCAGGCTGCTTTTGTGCCTAAACCCAACCAAACCTTGAAAATCACAAAACTAATTAATTTTAAATACTGTAACACTTTTGTAACGCACAGAAAATTAAGATGAGAGATCAAAACCTAGACAGCTAGATTATTAAAAACATAGTTTGTTGTTAATTGGACTTCAAATGAGTCACTTCATTGTTTCAAATGGAGCTTTTAGTATTAGTCTGGAAGATGCCTCAGCTTTCCCTTCAGTTCACGTACTTTTTGTCTTTGTCTCTGTTCCACCTGTCCCATCACAATGGGAACTCTGCCAAGTCTGACGACAGGCTGTTCCCTCCTGCAGCCTGCCAGGAGATGGGAATACACGCTGAGCTCATCCCTTGGCTGCCTGACTGGTGGCATCCAACAACATAATCCCCACGGGGAACACATTACTGGGCCATTAGGCCAACTCTTCCACCTTCACTGCACACCTCTAGGTTTCCCATTCAACCCATTCCCATTTCTAGCAGCAACTTTTCCATCAGAAATGAATCCCAAGCAAATATAATTTATCTAAATAGAAATCAACTGGATTAGTCCAAACCTTCAGCCTCTGTAAATCTCACCTTTATCCCCCCTTCACCTCAGTGTTTAAACATAGCAACCCTCCCTTCGGTACTTCTCTTCTGAGGAGACGGTTGCCAGATTGGACCCTGTACATCAGGGCAAACTTTTCTTCCAACTGACAAGGAGGCACTTGACTCTGTTATTGTTTATGAAGAGAAAGCTGGGGTCAAGTTCACGGGCTGGGAGAGAGAAAGAGAGGGAGAAAGTCTTTTCCAGCTCCAGCCCCAGGAGGGAAAGCATAACTCAGCCGTGTTTGTGCTCCCTAATACCTTTTGATTTTGCAGAAAATTGCGAGCTAAACTGCAGCGCACAAATATTCGCCAGAGCTTAGCTTCTTTGCCTCACCTCGCGGCCTCTGGCAAACCTGTACCCGCTCTGCTCTGTCTGGTTGTGCATGTGCTTCTCTCTGAAAACAAAGACAGTAGCTGCCTGTCTGGCCAGCTCTAAGCAGAAATACAAATGTCTGCAAAAGTAGCTTAGCTTTAACACCAGCTTTGGCATAAACACGAGGAACTGTTTTCTCAAGCTTTTTGAAAAAGTAGCACTTTGCAGCAGCTATTGCTAATTCTAATAGTTTCAATTCCGACAGGGATTTTTCCCGATTTGTTTACACGTTTGCTAGAATTAATGGGGTCAGCTGAAGCAACTGCGGTATTCCTATTTTCCAACATCAGAGGCCCAAAAATGTTCAGCTCCGGGCTGATGAAAACTGCATTTGTCCATGTCAAAAAGTCAAGAAGTGGTTCTTAAGGTTGTGAAAGATCTCTGGATGCTTCCGAGGTCTTTTTATCTGTCAGGAGCGATTTGAGAGGATGACAGGACAACAGCCAAAACCTGAAGACAACATGAACGCACAAACAAACATGGGAATGAAGGTGAGGGTGGTAAACTCCAGACACAATGTGTGTGTGTGTTTGTGTGTTTCCAGCTCTGCCTCAGCACTCTCTGACTTACACATGTGGTTCGTATTTAAGCCATAGTGCTGTTCCACTGGACGATTTGGCTCTGTTCTTCTAATCGCACATTCCCTCTTTTTTCTCCTTCACTTCTGCTTGGCTTTAAGTGGTGCAGACTTCATAAATATTTAGGCGTAATATAATAAAATGTATAATGACTTCTCTCACTGAACTACTTTATTTATTTATCAGCCACAACTCATTGTAATTAATAACAATATATGATAAACGTTTTCATCTGGGCTGGAGGTTTATTTTAGTCTTTTTTATGATCGATGTTTTAAAATGAAGCTTTTGAAAAGGGCAGGAACAGCATAATAAGCAACAGTATACAGAAGAAACAGCACAACACTGGGTCACTAAAATTATTAATGACTGGCAGACAATATGTGATTTTTTAAAAAGATATATAAATGAAACTTAAAAAGAAGTGTGTAAAGTCGAAAACGCTTTTAATAAAAAGTAAACTATTTTTGTGATTGAATTATCTGACTTTACTGGGTTGTAAAACAAAGGCGCCATCATTAGTTATAATAATTTTTGTCTGTGGTCACGGATGAACGGCGCACAACAGGACCCTCTCCATCTCAGCATCATCACCACCCCTCCACCCAACACGTATGCACACACACGCGCACCTTTCTACATCCATCCTTTTTAATATCTCCTTCCTCGTCAAACTCTGTAACCCCTGCTTTTGCCCAATGAGCGAGAGGAGCTATCACCAGCGAGCCCTCCCTCATGTCTCTCTCTCTCTCTCTCTCTCTCTCTCAGCTCGGACACTGTCCACCGTGCACTAATAAAGGAGAGATCCGGTGCAAGCATCCGACCCAGCGCACAGCCGACAGAACCGCAACCTCTCGTCTGAAAACATTTGGCTCCAGCTCTGATTCGGACCCTACTTTTGCCCTTGAACCAAGTTAAAAACAAACAAACAAACAAAACAAAACAAAAGCAAGGATAAGTGTTTGTGGGGGAACTAACTACCGACACTTGTTGCTCGCCTCTCCAGGTAAACCTTCTGTTGGCATCCAGAAGCTCTCAGTGGAGAGTCTGGTGCGCACATGGCACCGACAACGCGCTCCTCACTTTGTTGACAGCCGCGCTACATGAAGCCGCGCACTGGATAATGAGGCCTCCCTGCTGTACGGCTACTCTCACACCTAACAATATCAAGTGAAGTTTGGAGTTTCTTCCGAGATTTGATTTTTTTTTTTTTTTTTTTTTTTTTTTTTTTTGTGGTGTTTTGGG